>CAUYON010144587.1:0-13216 GCA_963573935.1 Arctocebus calabarensis
AACCTCCAGCTCTTGGGCTTAAGCGATTCTCTTGCCTCAGCCTCCCTAGTAGCTGGGACTACAGGCGCCCGCCACAGAGCCCGGCTATTTTTTTGTTTTGCAGTTCGGCCGAGGCCGGGCTTGAACCCGCCACCTTCGGTATATGGGGCCAGCGCCCTGCTCGCTGAGCCACAGGAGCTGCCCTTAAAGATATTTTCATTTGCAATTGGTTAAAGGAACGAACCTTTTGCTCAGCGCTTGTGGCTCAAGTGGCTAAGGCGCCAGCCACATACACATGAGCTGGCGGGTTCGAATCCAGCCCGGGCCTGCCAAACAACAATGACGGTTGCAGCCAAAAAAAAAAATGGCCGGATGTTGTGGCGGGTGCCTGTAGTCCCAGCTGCTTGGGAGGAGGAGGCAGGAGACTTGCTTAAGCCCAGGCATTGGTGGTTGCTGTGTGCTGTGAAGCCATGGCACTCTATCTAGGGTGACAGCTTGAGGCTTTGTCTCAAAAAAAAAAAAAAAAAAGAAATGAACCTTTATCTAAAGGCTTGAAATGTTTTAAGTTAAAATGATGAAATCTTTTAATCTGTTAATCAGAGACAAGCCATAGGACATAACCAGAGTCAAGTGATCTGTTAAGTAAATTGATGAACCACAGCTGTGGCTTAACCTTTGTCTAACATGGCCTTACGCGTGTTAATGATTTTTTAGCTTATTGTTAAAAAGAGTAACTCCAGAAGTGATGGGACATCACTAGGCATGTCTGACCTCGCTTTTTCTCATGGCCAGCAACTCAACTTTAAGGTTTTTCTGGAGTCTCCTTGGCTAAGAGGGAGTCCATTCAGTTGGCTAGAGGGCATAAGATTTTATTTTAGTTTATGATATCTAACAACAGAATCAACTCATTTTGCCCATTCTTTATTTGTGGTGGTTTTTGTTGGGACTGTCTTGAATTACCTATATCTAGGCCTGTAATTTCTCAATCTTTTCTCCACACCAGAGTTTGGCAAACAGAGAAATATTCTAGATTTTGCAGGTCAAATTGTCTTTGTTGCAACTACTCAGTTTTGCTGTTGCAATTTGAAAGCAGCCATAGACAATATGTAAACAAATTTATGTGGCAATGTTCCAGTAAAAATTTTTTTTTTTTTTTTTTTTTGAGACAGTCTTGCTATGTCACCCTTGGTAGAGTGCTGTGGCATCATAGCTCACAGCAACCTCAAACTCTTGGGCTTAAGCCATTCTCTTGCCTCAGCCTTCCAAGTAGCTGGGACTACAGGAGCCCACCACAATGCCAGGATATTTTTAGAGGTGGGGGTCTCAATTTGGGTCAGGCTAGTCTTAAACCTGTGAGCTTAGGCGATCCACCTGCCTCGGTCTCCCAGAGTGCTAGGATTACAGGCGTGAGCCACTGCACTTGGCCTCTATGCATCTCAATTCTTAACTCTGAGGGGAAAATAATCTTATCGGTAAATCATAAAAGACCCAGGCCAGGCACACGTATAAACCTAGCACTCTGGGAGGCTGAGGCAGGTAGATTGCTTGAGCTCGGGAATTCTGAGCAAGAGCAAGACCCTGTCTCTCCTAGCTGGGCATTGTGACAGGTACCAGTAGTCCCAACTACTTGGAAGGCTGAGACAAGAGAATCTCTTGAGCCCAGCAGTTTGAGGTTGCTGTGAGCTATGACACCACAGCACTCTACTGAGGGGGACAAAATAAAATTCTGTCTCCAAATCATAGAGAACCCAGCTCAAACTGGCTTCAGAAAACAAGTTTATAGGCTTAGGTAACCTAATTGTCCAAGGTAAGCATCAGGCATGGCTGGATCCAGGGGCTTAAGTTCTTCCTTTGGGAACTCTGATTGTCAGCTCATTTTTGCTCTGTGCTTGTTTCATTCTAAAGCAAGTTTCCTCCAGTTTAGCAGTCCCAGTAAGAAAAAGGGCATCCTTCTGCCAAAAATTAGAATCAAATTCTTAGGGTTGGCTCACATTGCACCAACCAGAATCACCACCTCATTCATTGCTGGGCCATTCACTCTATCCAGTAGATAGAAATATTGTTTGGCCAGACTTGAGTATCATTTGTATTCTGAGGCCCAGTGGGCTAAAAGTGAGAGGAGGGTTTTTCCCCAGAGAGCTGAGGTGCTGATGTTAGAAAAAGGAGGCACGGATATGAACAAGCAAAACTAAATGACTAACATGGGGAAGGGATAAGGAGGGGGCGGCACCACCCCATCCCCCTCCCAAAGCTTTGAACCAAGAAGGTGCCTTATGACAATGTGGGAACCCTCCTATCAATTTTATCTGAGCAATCTCTGGGAAATCTGCTTCTGCCTCTTCATGACCTAGGCACCAGCTAGGGCTGAACATCCCTGGGAGCGCCCTGATGTGGCCATTGTCATTGATAAAATACTGCCCTATTTCGATTACCTGTAGGTCAACATTCACAGGTCTGAGGGCCTGACTTCCCTCACCCGGCCACTATAGGCCCGCTCCTGGAGCCGGCAGATGCCAAGCTCTAGCCAGGGAAGGGTTAATGCTGAACACTGCAGGGGTCTCCAAGTCCCTGCCTTGGCCCCTTCTGATTGGCTGAGGCTCATGACCTACCAGTTGTCTCATTGATCTGGTGCCAGCAGCTAAATATTTTGAACATCACCCTTTCTCTGAGGACAGCTTTTTATCTGTCCTTCTTCACTCTGTTCTGTCCCCTGCCCGGGCAGTCCTTCACACAGCTGGCAAAAAGTCAGCCTTTCAAACCCTGATCCCCCCTCTTGAGGATTCTCTCCTGCCTGGTGTCAGGCTGCACCCGGTGATCTGGTCCAAATGCCCTTTTCAGCCTCACCTTCTCACACGCCACCCTCAGACGCCTGGCTTTCCCTATGGGCATGCTGCTTCATGCTTTTCTGCCCTTGCCTAAGCTGCTCCTTCCACCTGACATTCCCTACCCAAGCACAGCTGGAGGCCTACCATGACTCAGGTACTGGCTGGGAGCCGGAGACAGAGCAGGAAAAGTGGAGGAAATCCAGGCAGAGCCATACTGTGAAATGTCTCTGCTCGGCCTGGGGACAAAAAAGCCACACTTAACTCTGGGCCCAGGACCTTTTTGAAGGAAGATTCCTAGAGAAGGAGGAGGAGGCAGGGAGATCCGGGGTACCTATGGCCATGAATTCTGCCACGCTGTGATTCTAGCAATCAGCCTCTGTGAGCCCATGTCCAAGCACACCTCCCCCTGGCAGAGGCTTTCCAGAAGCCAGGCACTTGCCCACCCCTCCACGCCTGATCTCACTCAGCACTCACCCGCACTCTGCACCTGGCAAGGTGAGGTGTGCAGAAAAGGCCACCAAAGAAGGGTCACATGCTTGTGAGCAGCAGAGCCAGCATCCAAGCCAGGCTCCTCCTCACCCTGTTCGTCATCTCGTTCCTCTGCCCCTTGATTGGGTAAAGAGCACCTGCTTCGCATCGGTCATTAGCAGGAAGCTGGGGCCTAAGAGGTGTGATCCAACTTCCCCTCAACACTCTGGGTCCACAGGGACAATCGTAGGACCAGACAACCAGGGAGGGGGTTGCAGGCCTACTCTTGGCCACTAACAAGCTGACTATTTGACGTTGTCTGGCAGGTGACCTACCTCCCTGGCTCAGTTGCCTCCATGTAAAATGAGGATAAAAATATCTAGTGGCACTGAATAGGCTAATACACAGAAAGCAATGAGCACAGTGGCAAGCACATGCAACAAATGTGAGCCACTATGTCGCCTACTCTGTCAGGACCAGATGAGAATCAAAACAAGGACTCATGCTTAGGTACCCTGAGCACAGTTCCTTCCTTCAGAGTGGCTGCAGGCCAACTCTCTCTGCAGTCAGGCACGGCCAGGTTGGCCTTTCTGCTGTGTGATTTTCAGCAGGTCACTTAACTTCCCTGAACCTCATTTTCCTATCTTCACAATGGAAATAACGATGAGGCTCTGAATTCACTTATTCATTCATTCAGCAAGCCATATGGTATACCTGCTATTTGCCAGACTTGCTATTAGGGGCTGATGCGGTAAACAAGACAAACCCCTGCACTCCCGGAGTCTATATGCTAGTGGGGAAATACAGACCAACACGCGCAGAGTCAGACCTTCGCATAGTGATAAGGGAATAAAATAAAACAGGACAATGGGGTGGGAACGAGGTGGTTGCTGACAAAGAGGTCAGGGAAGACCTGGGATCTGATGCCCAGATAGGGAAGGGAGAGTGCCCTGCAAAGATGTGGGGAAGAACTTTTCAGCCAACAAGAACAGCACCTTGGAGTATTTTAGTTACAGAAAGGCTGGTGAGTCTAGAGTGTGCTGACCAGAGTGAACAAGATAGGTAGAAGTGTAAGGAAAACTCAAGAAGCTATGGCACCAACAGGACTGACATGGGTTCCCGGCACCTGCCGAGGGCTTGGTCAATGTCAGCTGTCCATGTGCTGCCCTCCACAGGAGCAACAGGTTGGGGACTTGGAGGCTACCAGCAGGCTGCTGCTTATACACAGGCAAATACGGTAGTTCTTTCCCTCCCCCTCTCAGCAATAGCAGCGGCAGCAGGAATATGAATTGATTGTCAGAAGCTGTTTAAGGGCCTGTGATTGAGGAGATGATCTGAGATAAGCTGCTCCTGTAAAATAAAGGCTAACAGCTGCCTGGTTCCACGTCAGCGCTGTGCTTTTCCAAAGGCAGCTTCGCCTTGCAGCACCCACCCCTATGCCACCCCCAGGAGGCTGGGAGCCCTGCTGTCTCTGTACTCCAGGGAAAGGAGCTCCTGCTTAGTGACAGATGAGATGTTGGGGACTAAACCCAAGGGTGTTGAAAAGTGGCGTGGCTGGGGCTCCTTATGTCAGTTTCCTGTTCTTTGTGGGCAAGGTCCCAGTTACGAGTAAGGATTTCATGGAAATCTTGGTATTGGAGGGAGGAAGGGATTGGGGGAGAATCAGACCCACCTCGAATTAAATAAAGCATGTGACTTCCTGAGCTTCATGTGACACATTTGACACAGAATCAGTTCTCTCAGCTGAAAGGCTTATTCATCCAACCATCCATTGGTTCATTCATTTATTTAGTCACACATTCAACAAATACAGAGTGCCTAAGAGCTTGGGCTTTAACAGTTGGGTTTAATAGACAGATTGAATGGGTTTGGCCACTTACTTGAGCTAATGACCTGAGGAAGTTCACCTCCCCTCACCTCTCCAAGCGACTGGACACTGAGGCCTACCTCTCAAGAGGAGCTGAGGATTGTCCATGGTCTCTGGGGACTGAGCCCGGTGCTTGGCACAAGCAAGGGAACATTTGCTAAGATGTGCCAGGGAGCAGAAGAGGTGCTACAGGGGTTACAAAATCAGACAAAGCTTCTGAAGAAGCTCACAGTCCAAGACGTGCCACAGAGGTGCAGACGTTAAACGCTATAAGAGGCGCAGAAAAACCACTCTGACAAGAGACCTATTCAAGCCACATTCAAGCCTCGGGCTTCCCCACTCGACTCACTTATCCCACAAATACACGCTGGGCACTTTTATGGGCCAGACACCAAGCCTAGTTCGGCCCCCACAGCAATCGTTAGCCCTCCTGGCCTAGGCACTTATCTTCCCAGTCCTCAGTTTCTCCATCTGTCAAGTCCAGGTTGGCGGGCATTATGCCTAAAGTCCACTCCACTCCAAACCGTCTCTGACTCCCCTCTTTCTTTCCTTCCCGCTGTTTCCTTCTTTGATGAGTTCTCCTGCCGAATGACCCCTACACTGGTTTCCATCCCCACAGGGCAGAAAATACCTGCCCCTCTCAGTCTTAGGGGAAATGTGATTCATGTGAAAGCAGCTTCTGAGGAAGGAGTGGGCACGGAAATGGACGTGGGGAACCTGTAAGTCCATCCTGCAAGGGCGTGCTGGAGACAGTGCGGCTCCAGCCTGTGGGAAGATCTGGGTGAGGGGGCTGGGCCATAAATTCCCAGGCAGGGCAGCCTGAGGACAACCCCCCACAGAGACTCAGGTGCAGGCCAGTGGGGGAGAGAGCAGTTAGGAAAACAGCAAAGGGACCCAAGGAACGCAGGTAGAGTGCTGACAGCATCCACTGCCTGTAAATAATTACAGGCCAGGCTGAGTTGAGGTTCAGAAGGCATAATAACAGTAATAATGTTGGTCCAAACCTATCCTTTACAGAGGACTTCGAGCCCAACACTGCCCTGCTCGGGGACCTTGTAGTATCTCATTTAATCTGGGGAACAAGTCTGGGGGCTTTACAACTTCCCCCCACCCCAAGCCCACCCAATGCCATGATTTCTTTGATCTTTCTGATTCCAAACAAAAACGATTATTAACAGGTATGACAATTACAGAAGCTCTGAAAGCAGAACGGAGAAAAGCCTTTAGGCAAAGGAGAGCGCTTAAGAAATCCTCACCCCTCCCCACCGCCCTTCACTGCCAAGAGGTTGGTAATTATCTGGAAGACAGAATGATTTGACTTCCCAGACGTTCCTGCACAGACTTCCCAGCGGGTCCTTTAGTGGGCCTGGAAAATTCTGTACGAACCGCAGATACTACCAAATTGTATAGACTGAATTTTATGGCGATTTAAAGCATTTTTCAAGGGTATTTTGGACTATACATGATTTCCAGCTGACTTTGGAATCAAAGTCTATGTTACCATACAAGTCCACAGCACAGCCGGTGTTTCAACACACAGATAAGACGACAGAGGCACAGAGAGGGAGTATAAACTGCTCAGGGTCACACAGCGGAGGGGAGGTGGTAGGATTGTAGGCAGGGCCGGGCAGGTACCAAGTCTGTGCTCCTGACTGCAGGACCACTCTGTGCCTGAAGGAGAAGGAGCAGCCCCGCCCCCTCTCAGAACTGTGCTGTCACAGCCTTTGCCCCTGCCCCTCCTTGGCTCCACAGAGAGGAGATAATCCCTCATCTGTCTTCCACCCAGTCTCTCGTGGTCCCTATTGGCAGCAGCTGCCTGACGCTGCCTCTGAAAGATGCTTAAGACTCTGCCAACCCAGTGTTTAATGCATGCAAAGCCTTTTCCAAAGAAGTCACTTAAAAAGATTACACAGGACAGAATCTCCCCTCCTGCCTCCAGCTTAGGGAGTCTTTGCAGCTGGCCTGGAGCTAAGCTAAGGGAGCAGAGTGTTTAGCCGCCTGAAAATAAAGTGAGCCTGCATTTGAGAAATCACTCAGAATCCCAGCTGCAGAAGCTCTGCTCACCGACTCACTCAGCAACTGCAGGCACTGCGCTGGGCCTTAGGGATACACCGGGGACATGGCCCCTGCCCTCCTGGAGTTCACATTCTAGGAGAAACCCCATGTCACAGGAGTCCCCACCTTACCATGTGCTTTTCCCTGAAATGCGGGTAAGGGGTCCTTTCCTCTGCTCTCCCCTGGAGAATAGCTCCAGATGCCTCATCAATACCCATGCACTTTGGGGAGGCACGCAAGGTGCAGGGTGAGACCCTGGGGAGGGGGCCACTCTGGATTCATTTATTTTTCTGTTTAGTTTCCTCTCCCACCTCTTTCTGAACACCTTCCTTCCTATCTGAGTGGAAAGAGGGGGCAAAGGGGAGAAGGAATAAAATGGTAGTGAGCAACATGAAGGAGAAAGGAAGAAAAAGGTTGAGAGGACAAAGAGGCTCAAGGTGATGGCCCTTGTGGCTAACTTAGCATCACAATACTTGGCTGCCCTCTCCCTTTCACCTTAGCCCTTCAGATACTGAGAGGGACTGGGGCAAGAGGAGAGAACTGATGGATATGAGATCAAGAAGAAACACGGTCTGACTTTGCAGCTGCATCCCCCAAGTTCATGAGGCTGCACGGATTTTTTAAAAGACATGAAACACTTAATCCTTCCCACACTCGTCAAGACCTTATGGCAGAGGTCAGCAACTACAGCCTGTGGGACAAAGGCTACCTGCTACTTGATTTTATAAATAAAGTTTTATTGGAACACGGCCATGATCATTTCTGTGTTATCAATGGCTGCTTTCACACTACAACGGCAGTGTTGATTAGTCGCAACAGAGACTACATGGTGTGCAAGGCCTAAAATATTTACTAGCTGGCTGCTTACAGAAAAAGTTTGCCAACTCCTGGGTGTTACTTCTAGGCTCTCAAGCCTTCAGAGTTTTAAAATTGCTTATCAATTCTTCAGCACTTCCTCTAAATCCACTCATCAAATATTTACGGAAGCCTACTGTATTAGAATATTCTCTTTTGGTTGCAAGTGATGGAAAACTCAGCTCATGTGGGCTTCACCTAAAAATAAAAGGGGAGAGTTTTTGTCTCCTGTAACTGAAAAGTCCAGGGATTGAGGGACTTCAAGCATGGCTGAATCCAGGAGCTCAAACTACATGACACTGAGGTTAGACACAACTTGTTTCCAACCAACAGAACACAGCAAAGGCAATGGGACGTCTCTTTCATGATTAGGTTATGAGGGATTGTACCGTCTCTCTTGCTAGTAGACTCTCTGCATGACCTTCTGTCCTGCACACTCTGATGAAGCTGGCAGCCATGCAGGAAAGGCCAATGACATGGTCCAGCCACAAAGGGTAGCCCCTGGTCACCAGCCAGTGAGGAATTGAGGCCTTCAATCAAACAGCCATCGGAGGAACCAAACTCTACCAACAACCATAAGAGCTTGGAGGCATTTCCTTCCCCTGTCCAAACTTCTACTGAAACCCCAGCTACGGCTGAGCTGATACCTTGACTGTGACCTGGTGAAAGACCTTTAAGCAGAGGACCCAGAGGAACTGTGCCTGGATTCCTGACCCACTGAAATGGTGAGATAATAAATGTGTATTGTTTTTGTTTTTGTTTTTGTTTTGAGACAGAGTCTCACTGTTTTGCCCTTGGTAGAGCACTGTCGCGTCACAGCTCACAGCAACCTCAAAGTCTTGGGCTCCTGTGATTCTCTTGCCTCAGCCACCCAAGTAGCTGGGAGAACAGATGCCCGCCACAATTCCTGTCTATTTTTTTGGAGATGGGGGTCACGTTCTTGCCCCGGCTGGTCTCGAACCTGTGAGCTCAGGCAATCTACCCACCTTGGCCTCCCAAATGCTAGGATTATAGGCGTGAGCCACTGCGCCTGGCTAAATGTGTATTGTTTTAAGTGGCCAAGTTTGTGGTAATTTGCTACACAGTAGTAGGTATCTAATATACACCCCAATCTCCAAGGGAGACTAGGAAGATAGTTTTTGGCTTGGCACATTGCCATCACCGACCGAATTAGAATTCTCTGTAAGAGAAGAAGAGGATGGATGTTTCTGGGAAGGACACAGCTGTTTCACAGGAGCTACTGAGGATGCCAGGGGAGAGGCATTAGTGCCCTGGGTTAGGGCAGCGGCAGCAGGAGTGGAGTGATAAGACCCCAGGTTCCTGAAGCAGCAGCAGCAGCCTTATTTCTTTTAGAATTAGCTAAAATTCACTCAGTAACAATTGCTTGCTACCAGTTTGCAAAGGTCCCCTTATCCCTTCTCATACATAACCTGGTTCCTGCATGGAGTTCCAGGAGCTCAAATTGGAAACACAAGGTATAGCAGGGAAAACAGGCTGGGCATCAAAGCCATAAGCTAGTTCAAGATCACAAATCTCCTCTTGGCTGGTGCCTGTGGCTCAGTGAGTAGGGTGCCGGCCCCATATACCGAGGGTGGCGAGTTTGAACCCAGCCCTGGCCAAACTGCAACAACAACAAAAAAATAGCCGGGCATTGTGGCAGGTGCCTGGAGTCCTCGGGAGGCTGAGGCAAGAGAATCGCCTAAACCCGGGAGCTGGAGGTTGCTGTGAGCTGTGACACCACAGCACTCTACCAAGGGTGTCAAATTGAGACTCTGTCTCAAAAAATAAATTTTCTCTCCTTTTTACCCTATTCAGTTTGTTTCTTATAGGATCTGGCAGTGAGGCAAAAATCTCTTTCCTGAGGAGTTTAGAAAGTCTGTTCATTCTAGATGCAGAAATAAAATTTATCCTTTAGAGTATCTGGAGAAATGAAAAGAAACTCAGGTCCCTTTATAAATATTTTAAATATAGACAGCTCAGCTTTGGGGGTCTAGATATGAACTTGAAGGTTAAAAATCCAGCTAGCATAACCCTTCTGAGTCTTCATTTGGGGAGTGTGGAAAACGCATAATTTCAAGGGAGGCTGAATTTATGAGCATTGTAGTTATAGCAACAGACACTTCAGATTCTGGGAGGCAGGTCCCTGAGACTGTTACACAACAGTCAACTTTGTGGTTGAAAAAAAAAAATGCTGGGAACACCAAGACTGCTCAAAAATATACAATAGGGAGATGGCCAGCGAAAAGGGAGATGGCCAGCAAGGGGAAGAAAATTGAACTGCAAAGGCTTTCTTAAAGAACATGAGGAATCTTTCTGTGAAGAGGCAGGAGCCCCATCTCACGGGCTCGCTGCTGCCAGCTCAGGCATGTGGGAAGCAACTCACCAGACAAAAGAGCAGACAAAAATATGGATGCGGCGCTCCGGGGCCTGCCAAGCGGGGGATTAAGAAACAACAGAAAACACATGGGTTGTGGAGGGAAGCACTGCCTTCAGAGGGAAGCTTGGACGGAGGGAAGGCCAAAAGGGAGGCACTGGCCAGGGCCAGCGGCTCTAGACCTGGCAGTTGCTGTTTTCTCCTCTCTCTTCCCTAATTCTGAGGCCTTCCTTACCATCCTGGTAAACCTTTTCCTTGGGAGGAAAGGAAGTCACAGATTCATCTCCCCAAAACTTCAGGAATCATGCTCTCTACCACAGAAACGTGGTCTCCAAACTTAACCCAGACTGGAAGCTCATGAGGTTAGTGTGGGCAGAATGGCCTTTTGAATTTGGCAAAAAGGGTCTTGCTCTGGCCCCTCACCTTAAAGGCCCCCTCTGGTGCTCCTCTGGCTTTGTCCCTTTCTTCCAAAAGGGACAGAAATCCAAGGAGTCCCTGGGACCAAGAGGATGTTTTCATTAGGGTCTTACACCCTCTGCCTTCTAGACCCCACTCTGGGAAACTGGAACCCCCAGTGTTTCCAGGGTGTGTGGGGGCCTCTTCCTATCTTTGGGAGACTGAAGATCAAGTAGGGGACAGCTGTGTGCACAAGGGTGGGGACAGAGCATGGAAAAGCAGGCGGTAATGTCACAAGAAAGCAAGGTTCCTCGCAAGGCAGAAGGGACCAGCAGAGGCATAGAAGGGAAGTGAGCGGGGGCAGGAGCCGGCTCTCCAGCAACACCACCTTCTGGCGTGCAGCACCCAGAGCATGAGAAATCACAATGCTGCAGGGCACTGGGGAGAGATGTATTTGTCAACATTGGAAGGTGGAACACATTTTACACCGCATTTTGTTAGTGGGATGGGTAATTTTTAAGTACCCAGACATAGCTTATGCAGGTCTCCATTTGTGCTCATGCTACAGGCGCCACAATGTCAGGGGCTGGCCTGGATGTGAAACTTGTGGTTCTGCTTTGCTCAGCGCCCCTCATCCTGGCAGGAGGAGGAAAGGCAGCGGGAGGTGTTCTTCCCACTGTGAAATCAGACACTAGAAGATATTTTTGCAAACTGTAAAAAAAAAAAAACCCCAAACCCACTGGGCCCTTTGCTGGGGTGCAATAGGACCATCAAGGTCACCCTCTGTTGCACACGAGACACGATGGCTGCACAGTCATGACTCTGCTGCTGACATGTGCCGTCTCGTCCACCAACTTTAGCAGGGGGCCCCGGTTCCCGCAAAGGAGCCCCTCACCCGTCATCCGCCCCACCCGCCCTGGAGCTGGCTCACACAGCTGAAGCAAAAAGCAACCTCTTGTCTCCACCTCAGACCCTAGCAAGAAAAATCAATAGCAGTTTGGCCCCTGGCCAGCTCTGTGTTACTCTGGAGAAGCCAGTCTTATTTGCCACCCCCTAGATGAAGCCAGGGCGCCAGAGCCTTCAGACAGAAAGAAGCCCAAATCCTCTTCTGGGATGATCCTGGCATGGCCTGATTTACAGCCTCAGGGATCTGCTCTGGCCTCAGGTGCCCCAGCCAGACTGTGTCCAGACCGAGTCCAGCCTGGGGGCTGACTGAGCCTGTGTGTTCAGCTGTGAGTAGGCATCGCAGGGCCCCCAGCTGGAGCCCCAGGCCTGTCTGGGGGGTGCCTGGAAAATGGACAGGGAAGGCCTTGGAAAGTCTGTTTGCATGTGGCCTCAGAGAGCCTCTGGGACAGGATTCATCCTGAGGGAATGTGGAGCCTTAAGCCTGGCCCAGGAACAAAGCTCTGATTGTTAAGGAGGCACTTCACCCACCAGTGTGTTCTTAGGTTCTGTATTCCAGCCTGGCTCCCCATGGACCTGGGGGGCGGGGGGCGGGGAAGACTGTAAGAAAAGAAAACCCACAAGGTTTTATTAAAATTCTGTAGGACCTTTCTAAGGGAGAATCATTTTTAAGCTCCTTTCCCATACCTATATCCCCTAGGAAGACACAAATTAATAACAACAACATTTATTTAGTGCTTATGCCAGGAACCAAGCTAAGAATTTAGCTCCATTTAACTTTACTACTACAATCTTATGAAGTAGGAACTTTTTGTTTTATCAACTGCATTTTATGGATAAGAAAGTCCAGACACAAAGAGTGTCACCCAGACAGTGAAAAAGTCAAGCCAGGGCTTGAACTTTGGCCTTCTGACGATAGCCTCTGGCTTGTTGCCATCTGGTTTGTAGTAAAGTGGGATTATAATACAGTAGAATTCCAGGACATGACTGTAATTCTTATCTTCCACATAGCCAGCATGCAAGAAAATACCAGATTTGGTACCAGCAAATAGTGGGAGAAATTAAATGGAACAGAGCTCGTCAGTTTCTCAGGTTCAAAGCCGGTTGAATAGCATCCCCCAAAATGTATGTCCACTGGGAATCTCAGAATGTGACCTTATTTGGAAGTAGCATCTTCGCAGATATTAGTTCATGTGAGGTCATTACTGGTTTAGGTGGAGTGCCCTTATTAGAAAAGAGGAGGTGACGCAGAGGTACACACAGAAGCAAAGGCTACATGAAGACAGAGGCAGGGATCAGAACAATGTAGCCGGGAGCCCCAAGGATTGCAGGAAACCCCAGAAGCTAGGAATCATCACAGAGGAGCCTCCCTAGGGCCTTCAAAAGGAGCCCAGTCCTGCCAATATCTCGATTCCAGAATTGTGAAAGAACAAATTTCTGTTGTTTTAACCACTTGGTTTATGGTAATTTGTTACAGCCACTCTAAAAAAAAAA
>CAUYON010144588.1:0-16301 GCA_963573935.1 Arctocebus calabarensis
AGCAGGGCCCTGTGGCGGGCGCCTGTAGTCCCAGCTACTCATGAGGCTGAGGCAAGAGAATCGCTTAAGCCCAAGAGCTGGAGGTTGCTGTGAGCAGTGTGACGCCACGGCACTCTACCCAGGGCGATAAAGTGAGACTCTTCTCTACAAAAAAAAAAAACAGAATGGAGGAACACGTCTAGTGGCACTTAGAGAAAGGTCATCTGGGTATTCTATGTGCCGTTTAAACCCTCAAAACGTCAGTGTTTCTATGTAAGGTTTAGATAATTATCTTAGAATACCTAATACATGCAGCAATCAACACAACAAATACACACCATATACTAACTACCATGCCAATACTGCTATGATTATAATCCTAATAACACTATTAACCAATGTTAGTCTAACTTAGAGATGGAGAGTTTTCTCTAAATAAGAGGTTTCTCCGAGTGAAATTATCTTTCTCCTTCTCCCAAGAGCACTTTGTCCTTCAAGTGCTTTACAAACAACATTATATTGATCAGAAGTCCTTCCTTCCTTCTTCTGTTGCCCTGTGTGAAGTGCGGTGATCATCATAGCTCACAGCAACCTCAAACTCTTGGGCTCAAGCGATCCTCTTGCTTCAGCCTCCTGAGAAGCTGGGACTACAGGTGACTGGCTAATTTTTCTATTTTTAGTAGAGATGGCGCTCACTCTTGCTCAAGCTACCCTCGAATTCCTAAGCTCAAGCACTCTACCTGTCTCACAAACTGCTGGGATTATAGGTGCGAGCCATGCCTACTTTTTTTGTGTGTGTTTTTTTTGTTTATTTGTTTTGTTTTTATTGTGAGACAGAGTCTCACTTTGTTGCCCTTAGTAGAGTGCCATGGCATTATAGCTCACAGCAACCTCAAATTCTTGGGCTTAAGTAATTCTCTTGCCTCAGCCTCCCAAGTAGCTGGGACTACAGGCATCTGCCACAACACCTGGCTATTTTTGTTGTTGTTGTTGTTGCAGTTGTCAGGCCTGGGCTGGATTCGAACTCACCAGATGTGGTGTATGTGGCTGGCAACCTAGCCACTTAGCTACAGGCGCCAAGTGGTTGTTTGTTTGTTTGTTTTTGGGAAAGAGTCTTGTTCTGTTGGCCAGGCTAACAGATGCCAGGCAGTGGCATCATCCTAGCTCACTGCAACCTCAAACTCTTCTTGGCTCAAGCAATTCTCCTACCTCAGCCTCCTGAGTGGCTGACCACAGGCATTTGTCATCATGTCTGGGTAATTATTTTCTAATTTGAAGAGAGATGGGGTCTGACTCTTGCTCAAGCTGGTCTGAACTTCCTGAGCTCGAACAATCCTCCTGCCTTGGCCTCCCGGAGTGCTAGGATTTCAGGCATGAGCCACTTTACCTGGCCAGAAGTATTTTCTATTAAGGTTATAAAAAAAAAAATTAAATCAATATCACCAAAGCAATTCATATGTATTGAGTCACTGAAGTTTGAGATTGATAAATTTCTACCATAATAATTTCAATTGAACAACCTACTAGTTGTCAGTGTTTTAATTTTTTTTAAATAAATTGCATTTTCCATTATAAAATTAGCACAGCAGCTTCTCTCAATCTCTTTTAAAAAATCACAACCCTAGACGGTGCCTGTGGCTCAGCGAGTAGGGCGCCGACCCCATATATCGAGGGCTGCGGGTTCAAACCCGGCCCCGGCCGAACTGCATCAAAAATTAGCCGGGCGCTGTGGCGGGCGCCTGTGGTCCCAGCTACTCAGGAGGCTGAGGCAAGAGAATCGCTTGAGCCCAAGAGCTGGAGGTTGCTTTGAGCTGTGACTCCACAGCACTCTACCGAGGGCGATAGAGTGAGATTCTGTCTCCAAAAAGAAAAAAGAAAATCACAACCATGGGCGGCGTCTGTGGCTCAATGAGTAGGGCGCCGGCCCCATATACTGAGGGATGCAGGTTCAAAGTGGCCCCAGCCAAAGTGCAAGAAAAAATAGCCAGGAGTTGTGGCGGGCGCCTGTAGTCCCAGCTACTTGGGAGGTTGAGGCAAGAGAATCACCTAAGCCCAAGAGCTAGAGGTTGCTGTGAGCTGTGATGCCCTGGCATTCTACCAAGCGTGACAAAGTGAAACTCTGTCTCTAAAAAAAAAAAAGAAAATCGCAACCCTTACTGAAGACCTGAAATGCTACCCTTCTTGGATTATTGGAATTCTCATACTAAAAAAGTACCATGGCTCAGCGCCTGTGGCTTGATGGGCTAAGGCGCCAGCCACATACACCTGAGCTGGCGGGTTCGAATCCAGCCCAGGCCCGCCAAACAACAATGATGGCTGCAACCAAAAAATGGCCGGGCGTTGTGGCTGGCGGCTGTAGTCCCAGCTACTTGGGAGGCGGAGGCAAGAGACTCGCTTGAGCCCAGGAATTGGAGGTTGCTGTGAGCTGTGATGCCACACCACTCTATCCAGGGTGACAGCTTGAGGCTTTGCCTCAAAAAAAAAAAAAAAAGTATCACTAAGACAAATAATGTCAAAAGAAACTGCCATTCAGAATAATCATGTCCTGAAAAGGAAGATGCTCATGTTTGAAAACGATTGTGCCACTAAACTAAAGAATCAGCAGATCTTTAAGATATTTCCAGCCATTAACCAAAATCCCCAGGTAGACATTATTAAGGACTACAACTCTTCACTGGAATACACCGTGTAATTTCTAAACTGTGTTCTTTTCTTGTTTGTTTTTTTGAGACAGAGTCTTACTTTTTGTCGCCCTGGGTAGAGTGCTGTGGCATCATAGCTCACACACCCTCAATCTCTTGGGTTTGAGTAAGCCTTTTGCCTGAGCCTCCCAAGTAGCTGGGACTACAGATGTGCCCCACCACACCCAGCTAGTTTTTCTATTTTTAGTAGAGACAGGGTCTCACTCTTGTTCAGACTGGTCTCAAACTCCTGAACTCAAGCAATCTACCTGCCTCAGTCTCCTAGGGTGCAGGATTATAGGCATGAGTCACCACACCTGGCCAACATATATATAATTATATAAAACATGTATGTATCTGTTTCTATATAATTTAGCAATTGAATGCTATGTTGGCAGGGACTTTGTTTTCTTCATAGGCTGTTCTATTCAGAATGTAGACCTTGGGAAAATAATGAATATTCTTAGGTTGTGAGTTATAGGTGGGTAAATCCTTATACTTACCAGTTCCACCACTCTTCCTGTAGGTAAATGGTAGGTAGGAAAAATCTTATCATTACTCTTTCACCTTTTTTTCAGATTATGACTCCAAAAAAAACACCCTTTGTAGCTGCTGGCAAAACCACTTTACATCTTTATCTTGAAAGTCAGTAGGATGTGACTATATCATCTATTAGTAGATATAATAAAAATACTAGTAAACATTTGGAAAAAAAAAAACAAGCAATCAAATACATGAAAATTAGCATGAGCTCTTTGTTGTTACCAGATTACCAAAGCAAATCCCACCAAAAGCCTACCTTTAAAAAAAATAATTTTTAAGAGCAATTTTAGTTTCACAAAAAATTGACAGGTATAAAGCTATCTCATAAATTCCCTGCCCCCACATGTAACATAGCCTCCTTCATTATCATCATGTGGTACATTTGTTATAACCAATGAGCCCACATTAAACACTGTTATCAACCCATACCCATAGTTTAGGTTAGGGTTCGCTCATGGTGTTTATACATTCTGCGGGTTGGGACAAATGTATAATCACATGTGTCCACTGGTATAGTGTCATACAGAATGGTTTCACTTCCCTAAAAATCCTCTGGGCTCCGCCTATTCATCCCTTCTTCTCCACAGGCTCCTTCAAACCACTAGCTCCCAGTCTGTTTTTTTTGTTGTTGTTTGTTTGTTTGTTTTGAGATAGAGTTTCAAGATGTCATCCTCGGTAGAGTTCTGTGGCATCACCGCTCACAGCAACCTCAAACTCTTGGGCTTAAACAATTTTCTTGCCTCAGCCTCCCAAGTAGCTGGGACTACAGGCACCCGCCACAACGCCCAGCTATTTTTTTGGTTGTACTTGTCATAGTTGTTTGGCAGGCCCAGGCTGGATTCGAACCCACTGGCTCCGGTGTATGTGGCTGGCGCTCTAGCCGCTTGAGCTACAGATACCAAGCTAGCTCCTGGTCTTTTAAATGTATCTATAGTTTTCCTTTTCCAGAATATCATAGTAGTAGTTGGAATCATATAGTATGCAGCCATTTCAGATTGGTTTCGTAATAATAGTATGAATTAAATGTTCCTCCATGTCTGTTCATGGCTTGATAGTTTATTTCTTTTTAGTGCTAAATAATAGTGCACTTTCAGGATATAGCACAGTTTATTTACCTAGTCACCCATTGAGAGGCATCTTTTTTTTTGCAGTTTTTGGCCGGGGCTGGCTTTGAACCCGCCACCACCAGCACATAGGGCTGGCGCCCAACTCCTTTGAGCCACAGGTGCTGCCCGAAAGGCATCTTGATTACTTTCAAGTTTTGGCAATTATGAAGAAGCATCTATAAACATCTGTGTGCCGGGTTTTGTGTGGATATATTTTATTTATGCCCAACTGTTACTCAGTTCCTTTGGGTAAAAGTATGTTTAATTTTGCAAGGGACTGCCAATCTGTCTTCCAAAGTGGCTGTGCCATTTTGCCTTCTCACCACCAATGAATAAGAGTTCCCATTGCTCCACAAAAACTCACTTTAAGAAAAAGAGTTTACTAAATAATGAAGTAAGCATGGCTTTCACTTGGTTGATAAAAATGTAAGTTAATAGAATATACTCAGAAAACAATTTGACAATGTACTACATATCAAGAACCTTATGCATCTTCATGTTGTGACCCAGATATTCCAACTTAGAAATTCATTCTTTCTTTTCTTTTCTTTTTTTGAGACAGAGTCTCACTCTGTTGCCCTAGGTAGATTGCCGTGGCATCATAGCTCACAGCAACCTCAGACTCTTTTGGGCTCCTCTTGCTTTATCCTCTCGAGTAGCTGGGGCTACAGGCACCTGACACAACACCAGCTATTTTAGTAGAGACCGGGTCTTGGTCTCTAACCCCTGAGCTCAAACAATCCACCTACCTTGGCCTTCCAGAGCGTTCAGATCACCATGTCCAGCTCTAGAAATTCTTCCATAAAACACAGCAAGGAATACGAAGAAAAAGCATTATGTAACATTACTTATAAATGAAAAACTTAGAAACAACCGAAATGTTGAACTACATGAACATTATTAAATACATTAGGATATATCCATATGTTGGAACATCAGCAGCTATCAAAAATGTTTAAGAAAAATATTAAATAATGTGGAAAACACTCAAATAAAAAAGTTAAGCAAAGGGTGGGTGAAGGACTGTATTCCTAGTACTCTGGGAGGAGGAGACAGGAGGGTCCCTTGAGCTCAGGAATTGAAGACCAGTCAGATGGAGAGCAAGACCTTCTCTCTACTAAAAATAGAAAAAATTAGGTAGGCTTGTCTGGTGCCTGTACATCCAGGTAGCTACTCAGGAGGCTGAGGCAAGATTGCTGCTTGAAGAGTTTGAGGCTGCTGTGAGCTATACTGATGCCATGGCGCTGTTGCCTGGAAAACAGAATGAGACTTTGTCTCAAAAAAAAGAAAAAAAACCATAAACACGGATAAGTAGAAAAAGTGAGACAAAATTTTATGTATCCCTTTTCTGTACTGTGTGGAAATTGCATAGCCAAATGACTGAATAGAAATAAACCATAATGGTAACAGTGATTGCCTTTGGTTGGTAGGAAGAGTGATTCTTCCCTTTTCCTCTTCTTCCTTCTCTTTCTTCTTTTTCTGTCTCTGGGGAGAGGAGGTGCCTTTTACCTCATGCGTTTTGGAAAATGACTATATAATTTTTTATACTCGGAAAAGTATATGTAGAAAACCTCAAATGTTTACCCTCATGTGCACAATCGCTGTAATCAGAAGAGTAAGTACAGTCCTATAAGTATTTGGTTAAAAAGATTAAGGTATCGGACCCAGGTTTGCATCTCTGCTAGGTTACTTAACTATCCATCGTAAAACGGGAGTGATAATAGTTCCTAACTCACTGGGCATCCTGGGCGTGCAGGTATAGTTCTTGACATAGTTCCTGGCAAGTATTTTGTATTTGATTGATGTTAGCTGGTCTGATTATTTCACAATATTATTGCAGGCGTTTTAACTTTTTAATTAACAAAGTTGCCATTTAGGAAACTGAAATCATCTCAGAAGTAAGGACGTGATTATGTGAAGTCTTAACAAAGGTGCATGCAGGTGGCTAGTATAATCCCCACCTGTTGAAAAATCTCTTCACAGAAAAGGATGGAAGTACAGCTTCTGGAGGAATAGGAAACCTTCCATAAACCTAATTTCGGTGAAGTGACCAGTATTACCTACACAAAACCAGCGCCCCAAACTAGTTCCTACTTTTAACTCCACCGCAACAAATCTCCTTAAATATCATTATGACTTTGGCTCTTCCCACATATCTGGTTGGTCTGAACGCTCGCGGGTTAGTTCAATCCTTGGGATTTTTCCCAGTAATTGGCAGTGCAAATCGGAAATCCTTTTACTGTTTGGATTAGTCCAACGCCTGGGCTTGTCCTGCCCGGACACCGTGAGCTGTTATTGGAACATGAACCCCGCGAGGGACGGGCCTCTTCTCTCCCAGGCCCCTAGGTTCTTTGCATTGGCCAGACTTGTCGTCACTCACAAGACTCCTACCTCATTGGTGGAAAGTTCCAAGAGGCAGTAGGTGATTGGTTAGTTGACGTTTCCGCCCCCACGCCTGTAGCACTTTTGCATAGGGGAGAGGAAGTCCTAAAGGCGATGGAGTCGGTATCTGTGTAGGTAACTGTGATCAGAGCTGCAACAGTTGAATCGTGGACTGGCAGGAAAGGCGGGCAGCACTTAAGGCCCTGCGTGGATTTCCATTCGGTCAGCGGAGTGCAGCATTGGCCTGTGGAAAGGGGTTTGGCTTTTCCCGTCTGCCCTCTCTGGGGCCGGGGCAGCGGGGAACCTAGAGAGGCTTGGTGGGTTCCTCCCCGAGGGGGCCAAATGGAGAGGGGGCGGCCCGTGAGGTCTCGTCGTTGTTTCTCCTTAATGGACATCTGGTGCTAGTGGCCAGGAGTGTGAGCGTGCCAGAGAGGCCCCGTGGTGGGCGACATCGTCCTCCAGAGGTTCTCCAGCAGCGGGGATGGCGGGGGACGCCTGGGACACAGGAGTGGGAAGAAGAGAAAAGAGAAGCGAGAGGGAGAACCAGAGGTGTGCTGGCACTGCCTGTCTCAAGGGCATCTAGGCGGGAAGTACTTCCCTACCCGCAGCATTCCTCGTCTGTAAGATCTGTCCCTTTTCGGAAACGAAGAAAAGGAATCTCTAGTTTTGTTGCGCGGAAGGATTTTGAGATCTGCAAGAACTTTTATAGACTTATACGGACCTTCTTTGAATTGATTAAAGCATTCATTAATCTTTGGTAAACCATACCGCATTTGTGTAAGGTGAATTCTGTGCTCGCTTTCTCTGGTTGTAGGTTGGAATGGTGTGTACTTAGACATCGTCCACGAAGTTCAGCTACTGTGAGAAATTTGAATTTCTGTGAGAGGTCAGGCATCGAGAGGGGGTGAGGGTCCGCAAGAAGGAGAGGAGGCTGGTTCCAGGGATAAGGAAAGCCAGGAAAGGAAAGAGCATAGTGTCTGACCTGTCGTCAGTATAGCTGAAATGAAGAAGTGACTGGAGTCATTCTCTCCTGATTGATGTTTGTGTTAGGGCTGCTTCCAGCCTGGGGCTCAGCACTAGTGTGAGTCAGGATAATGGGCGTGTCTCTAGTGCGGGCCTTACCTTTGAAGGAACTCAGGAAATCTCAACTCAAAATAGGACTCTGGTATAAAGAATATTTTCTGTTAAACGCCTTTTGAGATCAACAGGCCCTTGGAAGGGGCTTTTCCTCTATCTGCATAACCAGTTGGACCTATCAAAAATGGACTTCTCTTCCCCTCCCTGTATCTCAAAATATTTCTAGGTGGGGAAAAAAGTCAAGATTGAAGCCAGACCTGGCCCAAGCCATTTTATATATAGTACCTGTCTCTCAAGGTTAATTTAATTTGCAAAGAGAATCATTAGCAAGTCAATCTTTTCCTTATTCATTCATCCTCCCTAGCAACTGTTTATTGCCTCTAAACAGAATTACCTACCTTAGTCATCTTTCTTTCCCTTCTAAAAAGAGAGTATAAGAACATCTATATACTATTGGGATATTGGATAATCATTCTGTGATTTCTTCCTGTGTGCAGGGTAAATAAGTCTCTTCCGCTTATTAATCTGCCTTAACTGTAAATTGATCTTTCAGATAATTTTTGGGGGATGGTGGTGGTGGTAGTGGTACATTTCTCCTAATCCCCACATCTTCCTTCTGAGGTCACTAGGGTCTGGATGAATGAGAGATGAGAGACTGGCTATTCTTTTTGTATCTTCCCCCTGCCCTGTCCAGCAATTTAGAAGGAAAATAAATCACAGTCTCTGGAATAAGGATGTAGTCATTTTCTTTTTGAAAATCTTTGTAGACGGCTCGGCACCTGTGGCTCAACGGGCTAGGGCGCCAGCCACGTACACCTGAGCTGACGGGTTCGAATCCAGCCTGGGCTGGCCAAACAACAATGACGGCTGCAAACAAAAAATGACCGGGCGCTGTGGCGGGCGCCTGTAGTCCCAGCTACTTGGGAGGCGGAGGCAGGAGACTCGCTTGAGCCCAGGAATTGGAGGTTGTTGTGAGCTGTGATGCCACAGCACTCTACCCAGGACGACAGCTTGAGGCTCTGTCTCAAAAAAAAAAAGTCCTTCAAATGCGCACAAATTTTATGTCCAGCCTGTATTTTCATTAAAAAATATAAAATATGGCTCAGCGCCTATAGCTCAGTGAGTAATGGCACCAGCCACATACACCAAAGCTGGTGGGTTCAAGCCTAGCTGGACCTCCTAAACAGGAAAGACAACTGCAACCAAAAAATAGCCAGGCATTGTGGCGGGCACCTATAGTCCCTGCTACACGGGAGGCTGTGTGATGCCACAGCATTCTACCAAGGGCAACATAGTGAGACTCTGTCTCAAAAATAAAAAACAGGCTCAGCGCCTGTGGCTCAATGGGCTAAGGTGCCAGCCACGTACACCTGAGCTGGTGGGTTCGAATCCAGCCCAGACCCGCCAAACAACAATGACGGCTGCAACCAAAAAATGGACGGGTGTCGTTGCGGGCGCCTGTAGTCCCAGCTACTTGGGAGGCAGAGGCAAGAGACTCGCTTGAGCCCAGGAATTGGAGGTTGCTGTGAGCTGTGATGCTACTGCACTCTATCCAGGGTGACAGCTTGAGGCTCTGTCTCAAAAAAAATAAATAAATAAAAATAAAAAACAAAACATAAAATAGCAAAGAAAAAACATTAGAAGTTCCCACATATGCCTCAAATCATATTCTCAAGAGAAATTAGCGTAAGTACTAACCTGGTATGTCCAGAAGGCCAGTGCCCGGGAACTAATGTCCAACACAATCTCTGGTCGCAGTCCTGCCAATACCATAGCTTTATATTCCTCTGATGGACTGAGTTCTGTGCGGACAATATCTAGCTTTCCAGAAAGGGTACTGTTGCAGGCAGGACAGATAGCTGGTGAACGACTAAACTCACCACTACCATGCTGATCACAGAAGATGTGAGAGCATGCAGTGACCCATGCATAACCAGAAAGTTTGATGCGACACTTTCTATAATTACAGAGCAGCATGTCTTCACACAAAGACATAATAGGATAATGAGGTCTCCAGATGCTGAAGAGTCCTAGTAAGAAGTAAATGAGGTCAGGTAAGTCAAATTACAATGCAAATGATATAAAAAACAGTAAAAAATAAATAAAATATTCATGTTTTCATCCTATTATGATAAAATAATTTACATTTTGTTTCCATATTTATTCTAATCAACATATATTCATTTCAGTCACTCAACAATATTTTTTGTGCTCCTTTGGCCTTTCTTTTTCCTAAAAAAAAAAAAAAAAAATTTTTTTTGTTTTTTTCTAAGAAACAGTCTCATTTTGTTGCTCTTGGTAGGGTGCTGTGGAGTCATAGCTCACAGCAACCTCAAACTCCTGGGCTAAAGCGATTCTCTTGCCTCAGCCTCCCAAGTAGCTAGGACTACAGGTGCCAGCCACAACGCCTGGCTATTTTTAGAGACAAGGTCTAACTCTGGCTCAGGCTGGTCTCAAACCTGTGAGCACAGGAGATCTACCCACCTCAGCCTCCAAAGTGCTGGGATTACAGGTGTGAGCCACTCGCCCAGCTTCTAAAAATAAATTTAGGGAAAAGTTAAAGACAGGTTACAAATCTTACTAAGATCAAAACTAACATGCACAGTGAAAAAGTTTTGGAACGTTTATAAGGCCAGGCACAGTGGCTCACACCTGTAATCCTAACATTTTGGAAGGTTGAGCCAGAAAGATAGCTTGAGGCCCCAAGTTCAAATCCAGTCTGAGCACAATAGCAAGACCCTGCACTGTAAAATAATTCTTTTTAATTAGCTGGCTATGGTGACCCATGCCTATAGTTCCAGCTACTTAGGAGGCTGAGGCAAGAGGATTGCTGGGGCCCAGGAGTTCAAGGCTGAAGTGAGCTATGATACAGTCACTGCTCCCTAGCCCCAGGCAATAGAGGGAGACCTAGGCACAAAAGAAAAAGATAAAGATAAAAGCAGTAGTTACAAAACACAAACAAGTAAAAATTAAAGCAGTGTTTTCTACCATTCCTCAAAAACCTAACAAAAATCCTAATTTAATACCCATTCATACTTTCCTAGAACTTTTTTTTTTTTTGAGACAAAGCCTCACTCTGTTGTGCTGTGGTGACATAGTTAAGAGCAACCTCAAAGTCTTGGGTTCAAGTGATCCTCTTACTTCAGCCTCCCGAGTATCTGGGACTATAAGCACCTGTCACAATGCCTGGTTATTTTTCTATTTTTAGTAGAGATGGGGTCTCACTCTTGCTTAGGCTGGTCTCAAACTCCTGAACTCCGGTGATCCACTGGCCCATCTCCCATAGTGCTAGGATTACAGGCATGAGCCACCTCGCCTGGCCTCCTAAAATATTTTAGTAGAAGACCATATCTGACACTTGACAAACTTAAAAGTCCATGCACTGATTTCAGTCATTCTTGAGTACAAAGTTTCATGCTATACTTTTAGGCTTTTCACATAAGCAGGTCTCATATTCACCACCTGTGCTGCCCTGATTTAAGAAAAGCAGCCAAAGTGCCTGTGGCTCAAGGAGCAGGGCACCGGCCCCATATACCGGAGGTGGTGGGTTCAAACCTGACCCCGGCCAAAAGCTGCAAAAAAAATAAATAAATAACTAATTTAAAAAAGAAAGAAAGAAAGAAAAGCAGCCTGTTAGCACTGCATGGAAACTAACCTAATATACAAGTAATTCACCATGATATAGACGGAAAGTCTGTATAAACTCTGCTTTTCTGCAGATATTTTCTGGTGAGTTAAACAATTCAATTAATATAAATACCGTACTATTCAATGTTATGGTTCTGCTTAAAACATTTACAAAATAAAGCAACATTCTGGACATACCAAAACAAGCCATATATTGCATAAAATAATAGTAATACACCAAGGAACAATGTTTACATTTATAGACTGAAAAATTGTCAAGAATGTTGTTGTAGGGAGGAGAGAGGAGAAGGGGAGGTGGGAGGGGATTGTTGTGTTCCCACCTAATGGGCACAATGTAAGGGTATATGGCACACCTCCTGGGTGCGGGACACAACTACAACAGGGATACTACCTAACAAATACAAACACTGTACCTAATCCTACTCTCATGCTAATCTGAAATTTTTTTTTTAAGAGTATAAAAAAGGAAAAAGAAAAGAATGTTGCTTTGTCCATAGGAGCCAACAGGGACACTCTGACCCCTATCCCAAATGTTCCCGCCGGGTGAGTTTCCCCAGGTACGTGCCACCTGACAGCCAGAGTTAGGAGGCCTATTTTACTTCCCAGCTGGGCAATGGGCATACTGGAAGCACGTAAGCTGGAAACAGTTCTGAAACTCAGGCCTTTCTTAGGCAGAGCGAGAGACATAGCCAATTACACGTTTTCCACGGGAGGGGAGAAAAGCCCATTTAATGGGCAACACAAGCTGAGGAGCAATTTTTAGAGAAAAATACCTACAAAAAGTCCACTCGAATTTTCAGCCAGCTTTCTGCGCTCGACAGTGAAAATAATAACAGTAATAACACAAATAAAATACTTAATCAGATGTGCCTTAGAAAAAGCGCGGGAAACCGCCTCCACACCTTCAGAACCAGCGAAGACTCAGCGAGAAGGCGCCGGTGGCCACTACGTCAAACAGCGCATGCGCAGTCGCCCCGAGGCCTGCCGGGCGGCCGCCCTGGGACAGTGCGCGGGATTCTGGGACGCGCGGACGTGGCTGCGGCGGGCAGACCCCGCGCCTAAGGGCCAAACGCGTCTGAAAGGCTGCGAGGGCGCGAATCTTGTGTTTTCTAGGAAAATCGGGTGCATTATGGCGGGCAGCACAGACTTTCTAAGTATCAAGAGAAATTCCAAGAAATCGTGTGATACCTGTAGTTGGACAACTGTCACCCCCATTTCATTTTTTATCCATCTTGGAATAAACATCTTTCCAGCTTTTACACATCCTCCTTACACATTTAAAGAAATTATATCTTTGACTCTGCATTATGTTTTTTGTTGGTTTTTTCTTTTTTTTTTTTTTTTTTTGAGACAGAACCTCAAGCTGTCACTCTGGATAGAGCACTGTGACATCACAGCTCACAGCAACCTCCAATCCCTGGGCTCAAGCGAGTCTCCTGCCTCCACCTCCCAAGTAGCTGGGACCACAGGCACCCGCCAGAACATCCGGCTATTTTTTGGCTGCAGCCGTCATTGTTGTTCGGTGGGCCTGGGCTGGATTCGAACCCGCCAGCTCAGGTGTACGTGGCTGGCACCTTAGCCCGTTGAGCCACAGGCGCCGAGCCTGACTCTGCATTATGAACATTCATTACAGACCGGGCGCTGCGGTTTACACCTGTAATCCTAGCACTCTTGGAGGCCCAGGCGAGTGGAATTACAAGAGGAAGAACCCTATCGCTACCAAAAACAAAACTAGCCTGGCGCTGTTGTGGACGCCTGTAGTCCCAGCTACTTGGGAGGTTCAAGAGGATCTCTTAGGCGGCGCCTGTGGCTCAAAGGAGTAGGGCGCCGGGCCCATATGCTGGAGATGGCGGGTTCAAATCCAACCCTGACCAAAAAAAACACACACAAAAAAGGATCTCTTTGAGCCCAAGAATTTGGGGTTGCTATGAGTTATGGTGCCAGGGCAACAAAGTGAGACTCTGTCTCCAGCTAGATACATAAACTTTCATTACAGCACCTGAAATTAGGCAGTAAGATTAGGTGTCACAACTTTAAGGTGATCTACCTGTGTGCTGTTAGAATTTAAACTTAAAGATAAATAGAAAATGACAGTTGTTAAGGTGAGCAAAGAAAAGTAACAGGTAACAGCAGTAGAGTAAAATTGCTACCATACAAACACCACCCAATTACAGGACAGCACACAGGTAGATCACCTTAAAGCTGTGACACCATATCCTATCACTCACAATTTAGATTAAAATTAAGCTGAGGAATTGGCTTAGCACTCGTCGCACAGTGGTTTCGGCGCCAGCCACATATACTGAGGGTGGCAGGTTCAAACCTGGCCCAGGCCAGCTTAACAATGACAACTGCAACAAAAAATAACTGGGCCTTGTGGCAGGCGCCTGTGTCCCAACTACTTGGGAGGCTGGGACAAGAGAATTGCTTAAGCCCAAGAATTTGAGGTTGCCGGGAACTGTGACGCTACGGCACTCTACCAGGGGAGACATAGTGAGACATAGGGGCTCAAGGAGTAGGGCGCCAGCCTCGTATACGCGGGTGGCAGGTTCAAACCTGGGGCCGACCAAAAAAAATGAAGTTGAGGAAAAGAGACCTCAGATTATAAGCCTTAATGATGTCTTTTATAGCCACCTTTCCAGAGATAACCCTATTATGAATTAGTAACAGGTACAATCAGCTAAGTAAGGAACATCAAACTCTGTAAACCCCTTCATGAGTTGTGAATTCATAATACTAACTAAATCTTTGGTCCTTCAACTAAACTGCCTTCTTAGCACAGCCGGCAGCATGTCAGTCTCATAAACTGCCTTAGTTAAGCAACTTCCTACTAGTTTTGTCTGTTTGCAACTGATTCACAGTAATTCCCCTTGGGTCATCTTGGCCTTTGTATACCTTTCCTAAAATATCTTCTGAGAGTTAAGTGGTACAAATTGGATTCAAAGAAAATTCAATGTTCATGTATAAACCCTGCCATCCCTATCATGTTTTTGGCTGTTTGCACCTTTTGTACATTTTCTGATTTTAATTACACCAAATGTAGAAATACTAAAGTATAGAAAAAGGTATAGGGCGGCTCCTGTGGCTCAGCGAGTAGGGCGCCACCCCATATACCGAAGGTGACGGGTTCAAGCCCGGCCTCGGCCGAACTGCAAAACAAAAAAATAGCCGGGCGCTGTGGCGGGCGCCTGTAGTCCCAGCTACTCGGGAGGCTGAGGCAAGAGAATCGCTTAAGCCCAAGAGCTGGAGGTTGCTATGAGCAGTGTGACCCCAGGGCGATAAAGTGAGACTCTGTCTCTTAAAAAAAAAAAAAAAGAAAGAAAAAGGTATAATCTCATTTAAAGTTCAAAACCACAAAACATTCCACTTTGACCAGTACTTAACTTCATGATCCTAGCTAAATTACTATTGCACTGTAACGGGATCACTTCCTGGACATGTACCCAAGTGAATACGTTAATTCACTTTGCATTAACTCATTTTAACGGCCAACATCCACCATAAAGTATATTTACCCATCTTCTAATGGACATTAATTCCAGGTTACTACAATTATAAATAATAATGTACTGAATATTCTGCACGTCTCCTTGATTATACCTGCCAAAAATTCTTCTAGAATATCAAACCCATGGACTGGATTATAAGAATCTTTTTTTTTTTTTTTTTTTGGTTGCAGCCGTCCTTGTTTGGCGTCCCAGGCTGGATTCGAACCCGCCAGCTCAGGTGTACATGGCTGGTACCTTAGCCTGTTGAGCCACAGGTACCAAGCTGGATTATAAGAATCTTTAAATAAACTAGACATTGCTAAACCACTCTCCAAATTATTAACATAAATTTCACTGCCACCAGCAAAGTATATGAGAGCTCAATGCTCCAGACTCAGCAACATGAAGAAATGTTTTCACTTTTTTCCAATCATAGTGTAATGGTATCTCAATGTTATTCTAATGTACAATTCTTTGATTAGTAGTGAGATTGAACAGCTTTCCATGTAAATGTCTGGAATGTTAGGGATGCTTATCTGTAAAGTGCCTGTTTATATCTTTGATAATTTCCTTGTTTTATATAGAATCAGTTATTTGATATGCATACTGTATAAATTTGAATCTGGCTGGGCGTGGTGGCTCATGCCTGTAATCCTAATACTCTAAGAGCCCGAAGCAGGAGAATTCTTTGAGTTTAGGACTTCAATGCCAGCCTAAAAATAGAAAAATTCTTCATGACACCTGCCTGTAGTCCCAGCTATAGCTACTCAGAAGGCTGAGGCAAGAATATCAACTGAGGGTTTGAGGTTGCAGCCACTGCACCCTACCCAGGATGACAAAGCGAGATTGTCTCGAAACAAAGTTTGAATCTTAGAATATACAACTTTTCCTTTGCATGCTTATGTCTACTCCAATATCATATTCTATGCTTTTTAATAGTTTTAAAGTTTGTTTGCCATATACAAATTCTAAATAACAGTAAGAACTGTGAAGGAGACAGTGACCACAGTATTGAAGAGAGCAAACATTCCAACCTCAGTCTTGGATGAAAATGGTAATCAAGTAACATCCCTAGGTAATATTTAACATGCAAGGGATAAATACACTGAAATTCTCAATTGGAAATGATTTATTTATTTGCATAGTAACATATAATAGTTATATTGACTGTACAAAACTAAACAACTAACCACAGCCAAAACTACTCCAAATAACAACATTATAGGTACAAAAGTTTTCAGAGAATTTATTTAGAGAAGCAGTTTAGAGATACAATGAAGGAGAAAAAGCATTAGATATCAAGCAGTTGTTGTGCTATCCCTGAATTAACTTCCTATTTTGATACTTCATAAAGCTGAAAATTGAGAATTTCAACAGAAAAGTCCAACAACTTAAAG
>CAUYON010144590.1:0-22921 GCA_963573935.1 Arctocebus calabarensis
TATTAGTGTGGGTGTGTCAGGTGTTTCGCTTGTGCCCTGGTGTTTGTGGGGGCATTAAGCTTTGATGTGGCCACTGCAAACTAGCCCAGGGAAAAGAGCCAGACTATGTAAAAAAAAAAAAAAAAAAAAAAGTAGAACAAGCAAATATCCCCTCCACAATTTCCTGTGTTTTAAAGTTTCATCTCCCTCGTCCATATCATCAGTAGCAAAAGCAGTGTCAACATCATCACTGAGAACAACAGAGACTTTTTAAAGGCTCCACTATGTGCCCAGGACACTGGGGTGCTGTGGGACGCGCTGCAGTAAAGAAGATACAGACCACAGTTGTAGGTCACTTGCAGTCCTCACTGGAGATAAAACACACTTACACACATCACCACAGTGGAGACCATTTCCCTTCTCAGATGGACACCAGAATCAAATTATGAGCTTCAGTCTCATCTGCGCCTGCCCCCTTCATTATATTACTCTGTAGCTACTCTATTCTTTCAATGGCAATATTATACTCTTTGGATAGTTCATTTCTCCAAGCATAGCCATTTTGCCATCGTATTCTTCTCAGACTGATTGTAATTAGATGAATTTCTGAAGGACTCGCTCATGCACAGATATAATATAATCCAACTTGAGCTTGTGTTTCACATTAAACTGGAGAATTGTTTTTGCACCTGATATATCTGTCATGGGTTATTTTTAAAGGGGGTGGGACACTGAAGGTAAGTACAAGGATGACAGCCACCCCACACCACATTCTACACTAAATTTAGCTTTCCAAGTGTTATTTGTCAACAGCTCCCTAAATATCCCCGCTCAATTTCAGTAGGTAGGGAGTAGTCGTCAAGAAATAGACTTGGCTTTCTGTAAGAGCTTTAAAAATAGGTCACAGTAGACAGCATGAGTTCATAAATAGGACATGTGGATTACTTAATGAGCATGGCAGAGACCTGTCCTCTGTTTTGTTTTCTTTTGGTTAAAAGAACAAGAAAAGCTACATAGTTGACTGTTGCATTAAAACAAGAACCTGAAAACCAACCCATTCATTCATTTTTTCATTTATTCATTAATTCATTCAATAAATATATACGTAATCATTATTATGTCTTAGTGTGTGTTGTATCATTTGGGGATTCAGAGGCAAAAAATACAACACGCTTGCCTATAAGGGTCATAACAGGAAAAGGCAGACCGTGCTTCCTGAGCCTTCCTTTTCACCAACTGAATGGTGTCCCTTAGTTAGAACCCTGTCTTCTTATCTGTGCTCTTGACTAGGCTCTTTTTTGCCAGTTCCCTGAAGCAATTCTGGAAGCTCATCCATATTTTGCTTGAGTTAAGACATTTTTATCTCATTCATCGTCCTCACCCTACTTAGCTTAGTCAAAGCCAATGCATGGACTTCAGTTTTATCCTCCCTGCAACTTCCCATTCAGCTTCTTTCAAGAGTTAATTTGCCTATGAGGTTGCTGAACAATTGTTCAAAATCTTTGAGGAATTGTGATAAAGCAGAAGCATTAGAAGATGAGAGTTGTAGTTTTCAATTTGGAAAAAAATCTGGATTTCTCAGGCTTATGAACTTGACCTTAGTCTTGGGCAAGATCCCTATGTGAATTATGAGAAAGATGGTTTGGGAATATTTAGAAAAGGGAGTGGGGTCACTTGGAGCTCTGTGAGTCACAGGAACAAGCCGGGTGGACTAGAAGAATTTTCTTTTGTGGCGTGGTTACTCATTGAAATGAAGAGGGGATGAGGACAACAAGAATGTATCCGGCAACCTGCAAGGAAGGTTTCATGAGAACCTTTTGGGGAAGATGGAAACAATATGGGTCTTTCCTTAGGATAATCTGGCTAAATAACTCAAACTAAAGAAATAATACATGTGATGATTCTATAGCAGTAAAGGAAGACTGGGTGAGGTGACATGTGCCTATAATCCTAACAGTTTCAGAGGCTGAGGTTGGAGGATCACTTGAGGCCAGGAGTTCAAGATCAGCCTGAGCAAGAAAGAGACCATGTCTTGGCAAAAAATAGATTAGCTGGGTGTGGCAGTGGGCGCCTGTAGTCCCAGCTATTTGGGAGGCTGAGATAGGAGCATCACTTGATCTTACTTGATCTCTGGATTTTGAGGCTGTAATGAGCTATGATGACTTCACTGTACCCTGACCTGGGAAAAGAATAAGACCTTGTCTCCAAAAAAACAAAGGAACAATTCAAATCGTGGCTGGATCCCAATCTGAGAGTTTCTGTTGTAACAGGCTTGGGGTGTGGCCTGGGCATCACGACAACTGTCTCTGACAAGAGAATCCCCAGGTATTTCTAACAGCAGCCAAATCTGGGGACCTCTGCTCTAATGGGAAGCCACGGAATCTGCCTTCTGCCTCATCTTGCACAGTTTTCTTAGTGGGGATTTGAAAGGACACATGTGGAAGGGTAGCTATCAAGTGTGAGGCAGGGAGCATAAAACAATCAGGATTTCAGAACAGGCCAGAAAAGGGGGCTGATTTGATCGACACCTTGAGCCAACATTAAAACCCTAGGCACATAGGATCCTGTTGTCCTTGTGAATCATGTGCTTTAAACTGCTACTCACTGCTGTAGACACTAGAGGTTCTTTCTTTTTAAGTTCAGAGGCCATTGGATGCTTTGATGTTTATACTCAAATTTAGGTAATATAAATGCAGCACATTATTTGAAGTTATTTAAGAACAGTCAAAGCATATCTGTGCAGTAAGAGTAAATGTCAGTTAGGTGTTAGTTTCCCTTCCTCCAGGATTCCCGGGAGTCCTCCCTAGGATCCCCGAGAGCACCTGTGCTTTGCCTCATGGTGTTTCTCTCGACCTCTGTCTCCTCCTGGTGTGTGTTTCCACCTCTGTCTCTGCATGTTCTGCCCCACCCCCACATGGGCACACACAGTGTGTTTGATTTCTCTTGGTTGATTTGTTTTCAAGCTAGCTCACTAACATCACTTAGTGAGTTTGGCAATTATGCTGAAGATGTGAAGGGGTCTATCACAACCTGAACAGCCTTATTACGCCTTTCTCCTCCATCCCTGCTTCCTTTCTCTCTGGTGCAACCATGAAAATCCTCCCCTTTTCCCTTTCATTGTGGTTCTGTCATTTGTAGGCTCTACTAGGTTTTCGCTTCCACTCCAGGGAGCTGGTCAAAGAAATGCTTCTGAAGAAATACAATGCCCCTTCTGAAAGAGAAGGATTGTGATAAATGTAATTTTCTCTAAATCAGTATATTTAATGTTTTTATCTTAGCGGAACTGAACAACGGCCTGTTTGAGGGAGGAACCTCATTTGAATGGGTATACTCTAGCTGAATAGACAGATGTTAACAGCTGTGGCCTCTTATTGCAGAGCATGGGGTTAACTTAGGAAAAGGAAGACAAAAATCCAAGCAGGGGAGGATTTTCAGCTTTTGTCTGGATGATTGAGTGAATAGACTAAATTTCTCCAATCCTAGTCAGGTAGTCAGTTGGATTTAAATATCATTTCACAAAGAATATTTTTGAGGCTTTAATAAGCATGATGTTTTGTCTGCAGGAGACAGAAAAACTAGTTCTTAATAACCGAATCCTGTAGTGTCAGTAGCTAATGAGAGGGAGTTTTTGCCTCCAGATCAAATGAGATGAAAAAGGTAAAAGCCATCTTGAAATTATGGTGGGATATACAAATGGTAGTGTTTTAATGGTGATTATTATTTTCACGTAATGTCAGGATCTTTGCTTCCTGCTGCTGAGTTGACAAATGATTAACTTTTCCTGGAAACCTCTGAGGATTAACTCTGCTGATGCTCTGAAATAATCCAGCTGGGGCTGGCATGGGGCCAGCGGGCTTCATTGTAGAGCCAGGCTCTTCCTCTACGGCCATCGTCCTCATGTGTTCCAGTGGAGTTTTCAAGGCTGCAGGATGCCTCTGCCTTTTTTCATGTTCTTGGGGAAGGATTCGATTCTGTTCTACATCATTGGTTGATGTCTGGCTTCCTTCTGGTGTCAATTGTCTCAGTAAATAGATGGAATAAGATATGAAGTCGTCACCCCTGTGGACATCATGAGATTCTGTGCATGCTTTCTTAAAGCTGCCAATGTATATTGTTGACCTGGTCAGTTCTGTACTTCCCACAAGAACTCTTTCTGCAAATGGCCATGTGCTAAATCCACCTGTACTCCGGGATAACAATGTTACCACTAATGGGCATGACAGCCCCAGCGTTTACAGTGGCTCTGTTTCAGCACCATCGTTTTGGTCCTCGTGCAGCTTATTTCATTTCTAAAGGCTGCCCTTCCTTCATCTCTACTCCCTGCAGTTTTTTTTTAACTTATTATTATTATTTTTTTAAATTAGAAGCTGAGCAGGTGTTTAAAGTTTTCCTTTTAAGAGTTCCAGGACACATCTGCCCATCCACCACAGTTAGTCACACAGACATTAATATCAAAAATGCTAAAGTATCTTAACCTCCTCTCTGAATAACAATGTTAGCATAGCACACCTCATTTAACAAAACATTAAAACATTTTACTTCCTCAGATCAAGTGTATCTATTAATAATGACTTAAATTGTCTGTACTGATTTCACATTATTAAGAAATCTCATTCCCATCATGCGGAAGAACTCAGTTAGGGGGGAACCTCCTCACTAACTTATTCCCGACACTACTACTTGAGCCCAGTGCAGATAATGCAAAACAACAAAGTCACTTCTCATTATTAATGTGATCTTATCCAAAGGTCAAGTGCTGCTTTCACTGACAGCCCAGGAGGGCTTTTTTGGAAGAACAAAGGTGCCCTTGAACACTGTGTAGCTACTGTGGTTGAGTGTAAAACACAACAGCCAAGCCCTCCACAGACAGAGCCATGAGTAAATAGGCCTGGAAGGACATTTATAGACTCTGGGGACATTGCTGGAAAGCATATCATTGACACTTTCCCTGATAAAGGTGACGAAGTTTCTTTACAACTGTCATGGGGATTTAATTACATGATAAAATTGCAGCTTGTGCCTCTTGAGACAAATTGCATGTTCATACTGATTGTTTTTTATGAACCCCACACAGAGAGCAAAATACTTCTCTCTCCAAGTTGGTCTGGCCTGATTGCCCTGCGCTATTATCCTTTATACTTCCTCCGGAAACTGGGAGTTGACTGATCCTGCAGTTGATAAGGGCAATCTCCTGGTGTACAATTCTGATCCCTTTCGTGACTCTGTGCAGAGCAAAGTGAGGCCAGGATTGTCTGATAGAGTTCAAGTTTGTTGTACCTATTTTTTGTGTGCGTTGACAAAATGTTAGAGCTTTGAACTTGCAACAGAAAACAAAAAAAATTATAAGAATTATGAATGGCTATCAAATGTAACATCACGTTCAATTTTACTAACTTAAAATGTTAAAATAACAAGAGACCTTTCCTTTGGCTTTTCCAATTGTGAAAGGTTTTTTCCCAAAAATCAAGTTTTGGAAGAGTTTAGTCTCAGAGTTTGCGAGTGGGAGGGTAAATTTCTTTTCGACTTGGAAATACTCTAGATGGAGTTTGCATGTACAGAGTATCTATTGGGTCCTAAAAAGCATACAGAGATAGAGTAGAGATCCTTGCCTTTTAGGGGTTTCACGTTTAGTGGGAGAGGTGGACATGGCAAGCATTGACTAGCAAGTGGGGTGAAGTCCCTGCCATAGGAGGCACCGTCATTATGATGGGGACTCATCATCAGGGACCACAGTGACAGGTGGGAAGGAAGGACAGGCTTCCTCCAGAGGTGACATCTGAGCAAACCTTATGATGGGTACCCCTCAGCAGGGACCACAGGGACAGGTGGGAGGGAAGGATAGGCTTCCTCCAGAGGTGACATCTGAGCAAAGCAGGGACGGAAGGCAGGACAGGGAAGGCGCATTTCCTCCCCAGGGTTTCTGTCCTCCTCTTGACCTGTCACGGAGGGGGGCTGTATCCTCTTATTCTGGGCTGAGTAAGAGGCAGGTGTCACTAGTCACAGGGCTGAGAACCTCAGCAGGCCTAAGGTCAGAGCTGAGGTGAGGGCAGGGCTGGAATGAAGGGTAGACTCTGAGATGTCCACCCAGACCCCACCTTGAGAGAGGACTTGTTACCCCAGTTGTCATCCCCTTCAGGGTCTGCCTCAGCTGCTGAGAGCCGCCTCATTCAAGAACACCCTGCACACGTGGCCAGCTGAGTCCAGGTGCAGGCCTGAGGTCCTGCCATTTTGACACAATGCAGAGCACCTGTGGCAGGTCTGATCTGCTCCAAAGCTGCCTTTAGGGCTGGCCAAGGTGCTGTCAGCCTGGTGTCACGGATCACTTTGTCTCTCCGTCAGTCGGGCTTTTTAGGTACTGATCCCAGAAAGTAACCCTGCAAGGCGCACTCTGCTTAGTGTGCCTCTCTGGACCCCTGCGCTCCCAAGCCACTGGGAGGAGGGTGGGTGTGTTGCTGGCACACAGGAGACCTGGGGGGGTGGGCAGAGCAGAGGAGATGGGGGGAGCAGAGGAGCCAGCTGTGCAGAGGCCAGAAGGGGCCGGGATTGAGGGTGTGCTTGAGCTGTGGGTTTAGACCAGAGTTTCTCAGCCGACTGAGCTGGGGTTCCGGAGATTTTCTTTTTCTCTCTCTCTTTTTGGTTCTACTTTGTCACAGACTGATTCTCTTTCAAAATATAATGAGCACTATGGGCGGTGCCTGTGGCTCAGTGAGTAGGGTGCTGGCCTCATACACCGAGGCTATTGTGTTTGAGCCCGGCCCCAGCCAAACTGCAACAAAAAATAGCTGGGCGATGTGGCGGGAGCCTGTGGGCCCAGATACTCAGGAGGCTGAGGCAAGAGAATCACCTAAGCCCAAGAGTTGGAGGTTGCTGTGAGCTGTGACGCCACAGCACTCTACCCAGGACAACAAAGTGAGACTCTGTCTCTTTAAAAAAAAAATATATATATATATATATATATAATATATATAATGAACTCTAATTACTGGAAAAATAAAATGGGAAAAACACATTTAAAATTCCTCAAATCACACACATGGATGTTATATTAACATTTCACATTGCTATAAAGATGTCTAAATGCTTGCTGTCAATTTAGGTGACAAACACTTCCAGAGCAGCCCCTGCCCTCCACCACACTCAGTGTGGCACTACGATTGATCAGGGTCCAGGGTGGGTGCACTGACATTGAGGGAGAACGGCAGAGTTAAGTTAGCTCAGGGCACAGTTTGGGGTCCTTGAATTCCTGATATAAAATTTTGTGTGCTGTTGGAGCAGAGTTGCCAATTTTTTTCAGTAAAGTGTCAGACAGTAAATATTTTAGGTTTTGCAAGTCATATGGGTTCCGAGGCAACTACTCAACTCTGCCACTATTTCATGAAAGCAGCTGTAGGCACCACTTACATGAAGGAGCTGTGTTCCAATAAAACTTTATTCATAAAAATAGGCAGCCAGCCCTCAGGCAGAGTTTGCCAGCATGGCAGCTTTGTGGGAAGGACACAACTCACTTCCAAACACTAAGCATAGTGCATTCTTCTCTCTGTACACTTTCACCCCTTCACTCCCAAGAAACCTGCCGTCCATTCTGAAGGTGAACCTGGCTCACGGCAGCCATGGCATGCTCAGGATCCAGGCAAATGCTGGACTCCTTTTTTTTCAAGGTTTGCTGAACTTCTTGAATCTGTAAATTCATGTCTTTCACCACCAAACTTGGGAAATGTTTGCTAGTTATTTCTTTAATCATTTTTTCTTGCCTTCTTATCTTTCTTTTCTTTTGGACTTCAACCAAACATGGAAAACCTTTTATCTTCCCTAATAGTCTCTGCTCATTTTATTTCCCACCACTTTATTTTCTGTTCTTCTGATCAGATAGTTTCCACAGATCTGGTTTCAAATTTGCTGGCTTTCTTCTGTTATCTTTCTTCTTCGGCTAAGCCCACTGTTGACCAGGCAGAGACCAGCCGCAGCTTCAGCAGAGGTGAAGACATGTTTTCTTCAGACAGGCACACTGCATTGCTGTAGGATTCTGCTAGCACAGGGGGAGCAGACAGCAGGTGTGTGTATACGGGGGCCAGCGTCTCCTGGCACCGATTTCTTCTCTGCTCTCTTTCCTACTTCTGTGAAAAGTTTTATCATCTTCCCCAAATTTGAAAATCTCATTCCTTTTCTGAAAAGCTCCTCACTGCCTTTTCGATTAAGTGTAAACACCTATGATTAGAATTTGTGGGCTGGCATCATGGAGTCCATTTTCTTGGCCTGGACTTTCTTCTCTTCTCTGACCCACACGTCCCAGATCCTGCTGGATCCCTCCTCTACATGCCGCATGCCAGGCCCTGGTGCACTATGCTTACTGCCTGGCCCCCTCCTCGGGGCTCCCTCCCTTTCCACTGCAGACTCTCAAGAACATGCTCATCTTTCCAGGCTAGCCTGAGAGTTTTCTATCCCTCACATGCTAGTTGGTCCATAAACACTTATTCTAGACATGCTGGGTGCCAAGCCACGGTGAACAAGACACATCTAGTCCCTGCTCTATATCTAGGTGCAGAAGGTGGTATTAGCAGATAGTGGAAATTGGACCAGGGCAGGTAGGAGCAGGCTATGGAGAGCGCGCTTGCCGATTCCAATTAGCTCCTTTGGCATGTTTATTTCCCACGTACAACAGTCTGTTGCAGGGAGCCGCTGTCATCTTGGAAAGGTAGAGAAGCCTCTTCACTATTATTCTCATTTCTTTTTGTTCTTGCAAAACTCTCCAGTGTGCTCGGGAGTGATGCTAATAGCAGTATGTCATCAGCATACATTATTTCTTTATTAGCCTGTTTCTCAATTTGGATTCTGAAAATATCCTGATTTAGTCTAATTGCAATTTCACTGTGTTCCACAGGCAGTGACGGTTCGTACGGGGGGAGCTGAGACACGACCCTGTAGGGTTTTTCTTCCTGCCCATGTGCCTTTGAAGCTGGACCATTAGCTCTAAGGCAGGCACCTCATCTCATCACAGTGTGAGTCAGCCTGCTTCTGGGAAAAAGAAGAGCCCAGAGTGTGCATCTTGTAGAAAGCAAAGAAATATTTTAATTCTAGGTGGTAGGAGATATTTTTCTGTATCTAAAGCAAGGGCTGCCACTGCAGCCATTTTATTCCTAAATAATTTAACTATATTCAAAGATAATCTGATGTTATTGTAGGAAAGTGTATTTCTAATAAATTCCACTTGATCTGGGTGAATCAATTCAGGCAGCGCATAATTGAGTCTGTTAGCAAGGACTTTAGCAAGAATTTTGCAATCAGCGTTAATTAAGAAGATGGGACAATAATTTGTGCATAATTCCGGATCTTTTCCTGGCTTGTGAATCAAAGTAATAAGAGCAATGCTCAGTCTGGTGGTGGGATAGTGTCATTAGGTGCTGATTTATAAGTACTTAGAAAGGTTTAATTTCATTTTGCTTCGAGCAGGGTCTCCCTGCCCCCACCATCTCTGGCAGGGTGAGCAGGGGAGATGGCAGAGCTCTTTCCTCTTTCCTTCCCTGCATGGGTGACCCCCTGCCTCCCATTTCTGTTTTTATTCTCCAGCGAAGCACCCCCTCATTTGTCCATTTTTTTTATTACTTTTTGCTGAATTATATGAAGCCAGGGATTCCAGCCTACTGATATTGTGTGCGTGTGTGTGTGTGTACACGTGCATGCGTGTACATGTTGCCAAGCCAAAGGGTTGTGTATGGCTTTAGTGGGGAAACGTTTTCACGGATCTCCCTGCAAAATGTCTCTTGGGGGGTAGGCAGCAAGAGCCCTTGAGTACCGCATACCTGGTTTATGTCCTGCTCCTAAGTGACTATTGGCTGGTAAGGGTGAACACACATGAGCCTCAGTATTCCTGTCTGCAGAATGCAGTCATAGTATGAATTACATGCATCATGAGACAGTGGGAAGAGCATTGGATTTATGCCGTCTATTGTCTGTGGGACCTCAGGAGGGTAATGCAACTTCTCTGGGCCTTATTTTCCTCGGCTGGAACAGTGGGAAAGGTAATAGCCACTGGGAATAGGAAACAGCAGGTCCTTCTGTGCTGTAGACTCCTCTGTCTTTGCCTCCACATTGGACCAGTTTCGGTTTTAGTGTGCTCTGTTTTGGGGACTTCCTTTTCCTAAGCCCTGAGCAAAGCTTCTGCTTATTCCATTCATGCAAACTCCTAAACCAGTCTCCTACCAGCCTTTCTGGGGGTACTTCTCTTCCCCTCGACCTGAAACCGGCCATCAGAGCCCTTCCCTTGAAGGTGGACCCCTGTCAGGATGTCCCTCTGCTGCAAAGGCAGCGGGGTTGGGGGAGTGTTCATTACCTCCTCCACAAACACAAGTTGCTGCTCTTAGAACCCCAGGCAGCCGGATCTGTAAGCAAGCTCACAGATGATCCAGCCCAATCCTATTTTTTAAAATGAGGAGAATAAGGTTTGGAGAGGTGGCCCGACATGTTCAAGGTTACATAGGGAGTCATAGAGCTAATAGATCAGCAGCAAATTAGTAAAGCAGGGATCTTCCCATCACAGCAGATCTGAGAGCCGCCGTCCACGTGCAGCTCCCGTCCCCGTGCTGGAGTAGGATTTCTCTGAGGCAGGAGCTCACGGAACTTCCAGGCAGCTGTTGGGTTGGTCCTGAGTGGTGTCCCTCTCCACGTGTCCTCCCCAAGGATGGATGTCTGACTTGAGGAGCAGTGGATACAGCCCACATGTCACTGTGTGCCCAGTATCTGGCCTTGGGTGAGAAGTCCAATTCCGCAAGCGGACCCCATTTCCATGTGTGTGCACATGTCCGTTGCATGTTTACCCACATTAATTCCCCACCTATACATGCTGCTACAGAGATCTCTTAATAAAACCCCAATTAGTATTCCTTTAACTTTCCTCCGGATGCTTAAACACCGTTACCCCAAACACAACATAATGCCTCTATTTTTCTATTTCAATCAAGAATTCAAGTAGCATCTTGACTTGTATATAATATATCAGCAGCAGAATCATGGAATGCTGACATCCTTAATAATAGCAATTAGTAATCAGTTGTTTCTTAGGTCGTTTGATTACGCCAGTTATGGATCGTACAGATGATGCGTTTGGGAGCAAGGTGGGTCTTGCCGCCCCTCCTCCAGCCGTCCTTCCTCCCTCTGTTCTCAGAGGCTGGTGAACCAGTGGTCTTAGAAAGGGCAAGGACAACTAATGCCATTGTTGCTAATGTTAAGCCCTAGAGACTTGGCTTTATGGAATTAAATGTTTCTTTGCAGAAAAACCAGTCCCAGTAGTGTCTGTGGGAATGTAGTGTGCCCACATAGCTTGCGGTGGGCGAAGGATTCTCCTGGCACACTGCACCTGGTGCGCAGGCTGCTTCCCAGGGCTAAGACCTCATGCTGGGCTCTGGATATACACAAGTGTTAGGCAAGCTTCTGGATGAGGTTGCATCTGGTTTTATATTCAGATAGTTGATGAAACTGGCCCCGCAAGGCTGTGTGTGTCAGGAGTGAATGGAGACTGGGGAGATTTTTTTTTTTTTTTGGCTGGGGCTGGGTTTGAACCCACCACCTCCCGCATATAGGGCTGGCACCCTACTCCTTTGAGCCACAGGTGCCTCCCTAAGACTGGGGAGATTTTGCTCTTGTGGAGAAAGGAGGTGAGGTTGCTGCTCAGGTGGGCCGGAGTGGCCTCATGATGGAAGGGCGTTGTGGTGAGGGTGAGTGGAGGCCGAGGTGGGAGGCTCCTGCTAGCATGAGGGAGCTGAGGGCTCAGCCTCACTGTGCCCAGCTGCTGCAGGGCCTCCCAGCCCGTAAGGGCCATTCTCCTACCCAATGCCTGCCTCGGGAGGGCACATCCCAACTTCGCCTGTTACAGAACTAAATCTCTTATTTCCTTTGACCTCTGCCTGCACCAAGGGCACACGTGCCCCTGTGGGATTCTCCTAGAAAAAGTCGTTCCCACCATTTTCTCAGCAAGTGACGAACCTTGTCGTCACTCACCCTTGTCATCCGTGTCTCTTTCTCTCTGCACTTCTCTCTGATATTGACGTGGGTGCGTCACAATAAATGATGTTTCCTTCTGTCTATTTGGGGGAGTGATGTGTTCACAGGCCAGTGAGCATGGGGAGGTCCTGCTGTAATCATGTTAACAGGTAAGGAAAAGAGTTACTGTCCTCATTTTTACACACTTTGGTCTTTTAAACAACACGCAGAATTCTATCAAATGGCTTGTCCTTGGGATGGAAGCCTCTTCCGTCTTCTTTCCCCTGTCGCTTATTTCTGACCTGGGAGGGCATCCCCGCCTCTGTGCACGCACCTGACCAGCCCCGTGTTCTTTTGTGTTACCAGCCCTCATCTTCACATTCCTCTTCCCACACGGCTTTAAATTCTAGACTGTGTCCATTCCCAACATGGGCTACATTTCAAGGTTATTCTCATACATTCTAACCACTCTTCAAAAATGTTAAAGGTCTCCCATGTACCTTGGTCCCAGCTAGTGGTTCCCGGAGAGCATGTAAGTCACCAGTTCCACCTGTGGTCAGCTGGTGTGAGATCTGGGTCAGAGAAGGCACAGCAAACACAATGGAGTCCTCCCGTCCCATTGCGGCAAATCCACGTCGAGCCTTTGAGACGTCGCTGTGCTGTCCCTTGGAGGGGATTCTGCAGCAGCTTTTTGAGGCTAAGTACCAGTCACATCCCCTTGTTAATAAGTGTGGACGTCGGTTGAGAGAAGGGACGTGACTGGAGTCACTAGAGCTCAGTGGAGTAGAGGCTCTGTGACAATCACGGATCCCTCTACTGTCTTTCTCAGCTGGTGGCACTGTGGCTCTGTCCTCTACTCGTCACCCAGACCTTCCCATCAAGCCTCCTCAGCATTTCTCCCCTTTTCTCTCTGCCTCTGGGTCTGTCCTGCTGGCGCGGCTCCTCACCTGGGCAGCTGCCTTCAGTTACCTCCTAACTAGACTCACTCTCCTGCCCTTTTTTTGGCTCCTCCAAATCCTGTTTGTCATTTTAGCCAGAGTGGCACATCCACAATGCCAGTCTCCTCCCTCTTTCTCCTAAAGTGCAGCCCGCTTCCTCTGTGATCAAGTGGCTGATAACAAGAGGTACCCTTAGGGTCACGTGCTTATTAATTTTGGATACCATCGTCCCGAAGTGAAACAACAGACCCCGGCACCCCAGTGAGGTGCGTGGTTGGCATCAAATTGTCCCTGTCTTCCTGAATCGTACTGTTTGGCAGGAAGAAGCACATCCGTATAGAAACCAGAACTTAGCAGACTCAGGGAGACAGCATTTGCCTAAAAGCATTTCCTTGGTTTCCAGCTTTTTAAAGTGATGGGGACAGGAAACATGTTTCATGGCAGTTAGTAACTTGAAGGGAAATGATACTTTAAATGAAGGATTCCAAGTACACAGCTCTTCAACCGTGTGTCTGGCACAGGTTTGGGAAGGGAGATAGGTAGAGAGGCACTGGCTCCACGCAGCATCCTGCAGAAAGCAGACAGCGTGGCCACAGGGAGTGACGCGCAGGGAGATTAAGGGAAGGGCGAGGGTGGGCTTTCCCGTCCCTGCACCCGAAGGGGCCAGCGAGGAGGGAGGAGCTGCTGTCTGGGGGCTAAGCCTTCAGCAGAAGGAGGCCACCAAGCCTCAGCAGTACCTGGCAGGGAGGGGTCTCAAGGAGCAAGTGCCGCCCCCCTCTCTCCTTTCAGTAACTGCACTCAGCAGGAGTCAGAGGCCAGGGGGTGGGTGCAGCTCCTGGAGCTCAGCCTCTAGGGGCTGCCAGGGAAGGTGGGTCTAGAAGCAAATGCAAGAGGCACAGCTCGCTGCTCCTGGGCAGATTGCAGTTTGTGATTACAGAGCCTCCCCTCCCGCCCAGCAGGGCAGTCTCCCGGACAGGCGGCAGGTACTGAGTTTGGGATCCCAGCTCCTGGACCCACGGACCTCAGACATTAGGAAAATCCAGCTAAAGAAGAAGCAGGAGATAGTTTCTCCCTAAAGCCTAAAGCAAACTGCTGATGCCCTGGAGCGAAGGGCAGCCTGAAGTGCACCCCAACTGCGGGAGACAGGGAGCCCCCGTCTCAGAGGCTCTCTTCCTCCCATTGGAAGCTCCGTTTCCCTGGAGTCAGTGTCCCACGTGTGTTCCATTTGGTGTTCCTTCTGCACGTTGTACACACGTGTGCACGTGTGTCCGTGTGTGTGCATGGGTGTTGGTGTGTGCTCGGGGGTCTGTGGGTGGAGAGGATCCCTCGACACCCCTTAGGGGCCAAGTCCAGCCCTGTGGGGCACCTCTGACAAGCCGGAAAATAGCACAGACCAGGGAAGACCTGGTCAGCTGATTCTGCGAGAGGGATTATGTCCAAGTTATGTGAAGAAGGCCTACAAAGTGACAAAAAATGAGTCAAAGAGATGGGGAGATAGTCCCGAAGGACCTCAGAAGCCTAGAAAATCCCCTGGACAGGACTTAGCCCTGACCAGTAAAGAAAGGATGGACAGATGATGATTCTGGTGGTGATTCTGAGGAACCGCCAGCGTACACTGTTAAATTGGCAACTTGAATCGGCCATTCATTCCCAGCCAACCTCATTGACGGTGAGGCTGCAGTGAAACACATCCTCCCGCGGTCACAGGGAGGAGAAAGCCTTCTAGAAGACAATCTGGAGATACACTTCCAGAAAATTTTATATTCTTGTTCTAGGAATTCTGCTCGTAAGGATATAATTCTAAATAAGAAAAAGGCCATACGAGTATTAATAAAGACACCCATCACAGCATTATTTATAGAAGTAAAAATGTAAACAATTATTGTCCTTTGTAGGCATTTGTTTTAAATCTTTTGTGATTCATCATCTCAACAGGTGACAGAAATTAGGAAGACTATGTAGCACCATGGAAACTGGACCTTTTAGATCTCAAGAGAGTGGAACACAGAATTATGTCTACGATTGCTTTGTAAGGAGATGAAATTTACATGTGCAAATGGCCAAACCTGGAAATAAATGGAGCCGTGAGAGCAGCCAGTGTGTGGGACGCCTTGGCAGGGGCGGATGGTGCATTGCCCTATAGTGGACATACACAGCCCACGTGTGGCTGTGTGTCTGCAGGTAGGTTCCCGACTCAGATATCCAAGTACATGGCATCCATCGTTCCCACCCACTTCCCCCACCCCCAGGAATGGCCCAGCCACCCGCATAATTTAGCGGTTTAGTTCCAGACTCACAGACACCATCTGCTTACCGAGCAGCACGCCGGGGGGCAGCTGGACCGCGGGGTCTTTCATCCAGTCGTCGTTGGCCAGCTCTATCACGGCGTCCACTGGCTGGACTTCAGAGCAGATCACACCCTTCACTCTCTCCTCATCCTTGGCATCCAGGGCAGACTTTAATCTCTTCACCAAGTCAGAGTCCTGTGCGTAATGGGGAGGGCAATCAGAGGCGGACATTGCGGTGTCCTTTGTGGCTGGTCCAGCCCTTCTCCCCTCCTCCTAAGCCCAGTCCCTGGGCTGCAGCTGGCCCCAGAGTGCTGCGTGGGCTGCTATAAATAGAGGCCACGGCTCTTGTTACAGCACTGTGAGGGCCGCCCCCCAATGCCCTGCCACCCCGTCCTCACAGGCAGCCGGGAAGCAATCTTTCCGTCGGCCACACAGAAGGATCATTCTAGACTCGGGAGGTAGACCCGTCTGTGAGCCGCAAGGAGGGACAATGTTTTCAGAGAAAGCTCTCAGAGGTATTGTTGAGTAATGTTTTCTTTGATCTAACGTGAGGTTTGATTCTGAAGTTTTGAAAACCTTTCCCTGGACTGGGCTGGGAACCTGTGTTCCATGGAAAGGGACATTTGTTAACACTCTGCACCTCACACCCCTTCACTTCATACACAGGAGAGCTGATCCCCTACAAACTGGACAGGTGGAACAGAATCCTTGGTCTCCAAATTCAGAGGTGGGCTGGCTAGTCTCAGGAAGATAGAAGCATATAGAAATGAGCAACCCCCCCCCAAACAAAAAAACTGTACTCTAATACTGGCTGCGGCCTCTCTGCCCTGTGAGGCTGGCAAACTTGGTTCAAAGCACTAATCCCATGACATGTGGAGGTGCTGAGCACCCCGTGTAGATGTCTGGGCACTCGGGGGGTGGGAGGCCCTTTCTCATGGTGACCTCTGTCTTCTGTGCTCCTGGGCCTCCTCACATCGGCCTACATGCTAGCATCATGCATGTTGGGGCTCTGGGGGCCCAGAGCTTGCCCTGTGGCTTTTGTTGGGCCTCCTCCACTTTGCTGCCCCATCTAGCTACATTTTCACTTTTTTACTCTCTCTCTTGTCCTCTGTGATGAATTTTTTTTTTTTTTTGAGACAGAGCCTCAAGCTGTCACCCTGGGTAGAGTGCTGTGGCATCACAGCTCACAGCAACCTCCAATTCCTGGGCTCAAGCGAGACTCTTGCCTCTGCCTCCCATGTAGCTGGGACTACAGGCGCCCGCCACAACGCCCTGACATTTTTTTGGTTGCAGCCTTCATTGTTTGGCAGCCTGGGCTGGATTCGAACCCGCCAGCTCAGGTGTACGTGGCAGGCGCCTTAGCCCGTTGAGCCATAGGCGCCGAGCCTCTTGTGATTAATTTTATGTGTTAACTTGGCTGGGTGACAGTGCTCAGATACTTGGTCAAACGTATTCTGGATGTTTCTGTTTCTGGAGCTTTTTGGACCAGATTAACACCTTTTAAACCAGAGTAAAACCCGTGGCCAGTCATCCCTAATGTGGGGGTCCTCATCGAGCCAGGTGAAGGGCTGATTGGAAGGCTGCCCTCCCCTGAGCAGGAGGGAATTCTGCGAAGTCAGCTCTTCCCTGGGTCTCCAGCCTGCCCATCTAACCTGCAGTCTCTATAATCACACAAACCATTTTCTTAAATCCTTCTCTCTCTCTCTCTTGTTGGTTCTGTTTCTCTGCATAAGATTTTGTGGGTTCTGTTCCATCTGCATTTGAGATGCCAGATACTGTAATTCCTGCCCAATATCTATTCTTTTTCCACCTGCCCAAGACAGCCTGGATTTGCATAGCTGCAGGGCTGTGCCCACCTCCTGGGGATGAACCATGCTGATTTAAATCAGTAACCCCAGGCATTGTCTCCTTTATCAGCTACTCAGTGCCCCAGCCTCCCTGGAAACCTTGCATTGGCCAGAGAGAGCAGGCATGGTCTGCTCTGATATGTCTGGGAGGTTATTTGCTTTCCTGATTGAAAGAGACATGATGTCTGGAGCCATGGCAGCTATGTCACAACCATGAGGTAACAGACATGCAATGAAGGATTAACCATTAAGAAGAGTAGAACAGAAAGAGGGAAGGAGACAGGAGATGACATTTCTGAACTTCTGTCCCAGCTCTGGCGTGGTGCCCTCCAGACTTCCTGTCTTTTTACCTTACGTCCTTTTTGTGCATTTCTGTTATTTGCAGTTGAGGGCATTCCTGGTTGATGTAGGTAGTGTGCTTACTATTCCATTATATCATAGAAATGTCCTGGTTTCCACCTAAGGAGATGTACCAGTCATGGCTCAGCCAGTAGTGAAGAACTTGAGTTAATCTCCCCCAGCCTCTATTCTTTGATAATTTTAGCTCCCTGCCTTCTTTGATAAAACCCCAACAGATTTTGCAATGACAGCAGCCAACCCCAGACTTCCCGAGTGAAGGAACAGTGGTGTTGTGGGCTGGGCTCATGAATGAGTAAGCAGCCAGAGTCACTGCATACTTGCCCTCTGGTATCACAGACACTGAGAAACAGACCCTGGCAATGAACTCTGCCCAGAGAGGAGGTAGGAACTCCGTGGATCTGTCTTCAGCTCAGACATTTGACAAAATTGCAGAGTATGATTGATCTCTACTTCTTCCTTTGGCAAAGGACTAGGGATTTGGAAAGGTTTTTGAGCTTAAGTTTTCTAGTGCAAATGCTTTACAGCATCAAATGCCTCACATTTAGAAAGAAATCTAGCAGTCACCCATTTATATAAATACTTGGAGAGGGAGCGTAGTGACCATAGGAAAAATAATCAGCATTGGAATAAAAAACAAAACAAGAATTAGTAGAGACTGCTATCAAACTTCAAATCAGAAGGGAGGTAAAGATGAGGCACTTGTTAGGCAGATAATAAGATGACAAAGCCTCAAAATATGGCACTCACAGATCTTAATTACCAAGATATCTGCTGGGGGCTTAATCAGTGGCACATACACTATGCTAATTATTCCGGCTAATTTTGTTATAATGTAATTCTTTATCAACCCTGCTATGTATAAATTAGGAATTGAAATGTAACTAACACAAATTATATTTAAGGCAACATGAATTTCTTTATTTCAGGATGAAACCTTCTGATCTCTATTTCTTTATCTTTCTTTTTTTTGATTAGCTAATGTGACATCCTCTCCCCTCAACCCCAGTCCCTCAGAGCCTGAACCATCATTTGTGGAGAAAGGAACCCAGCACCAATATTTCCTCCTTAACTTCTTGGAAATTATATATTTGACTTTCTCCTTCAGCGATTGTCCTTGAAAGGTACAGAATATATTTAAGCAATCAATGGGAGACAGATCCTGGCCTTCTCCAAATCAGATAAAGGTCATTGCATTGTTCTCTTTTTATTTTTAAATAATCATTGGAGGGTACCACAATTCATGCATTTTCAGTGATCTGTTGTATGGAACTTAACATCAAGTTATATTTAAAATGTAAGTTTAGATGATGGCTAGTAACATACATCTTAAAAAGAAGCATAAATATTGCCTGAAATTTTTGGTCATGGGGTTTGTATCCAGTGTGGACAAGCCGGCACAGAAGCTTCTGTGTAGAACTTTTTCTCTATTAATACTTTTGTTGTTGAACAAATCTGAAGCAAAATAACAATGCTAATGAGTAAACGGATACAACTGGGGTCTGATGTAGTCTCAGCACCAAGTCATCAAGAGAAGGTCACGGTCTGGGAGGGACGCACAGTCCCGAGTCCTCAGCCTCCAGTGTGACCTCAGAGCCCTGCGCCTATCTAGACTCACACAGAGTGACCAGGACGCAGTTCTGTAAATGGGGCCACTTCTGGACTCAGTTCTTTGAGTCTGAGATGTCTCTGCTTCCCCCAAGAGTCTGGAGAGACACTCCTGTGTGAATGTATTTACTGTTCCATGATGGGACAGTTCCCATCAACCTACCTGGCCTGGGAGCCACTTTGGGGCGAGGCCCTGGGACCCGGTCCTGACAGGCAGCTCTTTGTTCGGCGAGGGGACAGGGGCCGTGCTCATTTCCTCTGTGTCTTGGTGTAAGCATGAAGGGGTGTGGGCACACCCTAGATAAGGTCAAAGTCCTTGGAAATTCTTGTAAGCTGTTTTCTTTCTGCTGGGGGCACAATTTGTGATGGCACAAGGGTGGAGATGTACCATGGGAGATGCAGGCACTCCCCATTACTGTAATTACCAAAGGCAAAATGACAGATGAATTTCATCCGATAAACACTCCTGAGCCCTAGTTTATGCCAGGCGCTTCCCCATGTGCTGAGAATACACAATAGAACCTCCGTAGCTGACCCCCTTCCTACATTGACCACCACCCTGTGCAAGTTGACCATGTGGACCTGTCAGTGCAGGAGGCCCAGTTCCTTATGGTGACCACCTCTGCATGCTGACCAGGTTGTTCCAGGGCCGTGGGTGGTCAGCTCACAGAGCTGCTTGGGAATGAGGAAAACTGCAGATCTATGGGGTACAGATCGTTACTGTGTACCATATGCTGACTATCTGGTTCGCAACTCATGCCGGGCACACTCGTGAGGGCGCTGAGGAGTTAAACGCGTTTTCTCCTCTCAGCAGTCCTACCAGGCAGGTGCTGTCGCTGTCAACACTTGGCAGATGAGGGACCTGGGGAAGGAGGTTATTTGCCTGAGGTTGCACAGCTGCCAAGTGGCTGAGCTGAGATGCAGTCACGTAGCTCCACTATACCGTGGAGCCACGTGATTTGGCTTCTCAGCGTCTGACACCCTCTCTGGGACCAGTTCTGCCTCCTTGAAGTCAGCTTCTTCCTCTTGCTTCCCTTCTGTTCTTTTTGGTCTTTTCTGAGATGCGTTTTTTTTTGGAGAAAGATGAAGAAGGGGTGGGAGGGAGAGAGGAGGGACAAAGGCAGGGGCCAGGGGTATTTGGGAGACTTTGAGAGAAAAATCTGGGGAGTGGATAAAGGAGGATGGAATCTCTGGCTGCTGGATGCTGTTGTCCTAATCACGACATTGTTTTGAGACTGGACCACCGCGGTCATGGCTTCCTAAGAGTCACACAGCTAGTTATACATATCCCGGCTGTTGACTTGGGGGAGAGTGAAGCACTGCTCAGGCCCAGTGGTGCCAGGTGGAACATTTACCTTCTGGGACTTCATTGTTGAAATCAACCTAACTCAACACAGCAGGGCTGCACAAAGGCACTGGACCAATGAAGAAGGATTGGAGAGAGCCCTGACTGCTTTCGGGTTTTTTTAAAATTAAATCATAGCTGTGTATATTAATGCAATCATGGGGTACAATGTGCTGTTTTCATATACAATCTGAAATATTTTTATCAAACTGGTTAACATAGCCTTCATGGTCTTTTCTTAGTTATTATGTTAAGACCTTTATAGTCTGCATTCAGTAAGTTTCACCTATACCCTTCTAAGATGCACCATAGGTGTAGTCCCACCGATTATCCTCCCTCCGCCTATCCTCTCCCCTCCCTTGCCCCTTTCCCCATATTCTTATGCTATAATTGGGTTATAGCTTTCATATGAAAGCTATAAATTAGTTTCATAGTAGGGCTGAGTACATTGGATACTTTTTCTTTTCTTTTTTTTTGAGACAGAGCCTCAAGCTGTCACCCTTGATAGAGTGCTGTGTCATCACAGCTCACAGCAACCTCCAATTCCTGGGCTCAAGCGAGTCTCTTGCCTCCACCTCCCAAGTAGCTGGGACTATGGGCACCCGTCACAATGCCTGGCCATTTTTTGGTTGCAACTGTCTTTGTTGTTTGTCAGGCCAGGGCTGGATTCGAACCCGCCAGCTCAGGTGTACATGGCTGGCACCTTAGCCTACTGAGCCACAGGCGCCGAGCCACTTTGGATACTTTTTCTTCCATTCTTGAGATACTTTGCTGAGAAGAATATGTTCCAGCTCCATCCATGTAAACAAGAAAGAGGTAAAGTCTCCATCTTTCTTTAAGGCTGCATAATATTCCGTGGTATACATATACCACAATTTATTAATCCATTCGTAGGTTGATGGCACTTGGGCTTCTTCCATTATGAATTGGGCTGCAATAAACATTCTGGTACAAATATCTTTGTTATGTGATTTTTGGTCTTCTGGATATATACTTAGTAGAGGAATCATAGGATCAAATGGCAGGTCTATTTTTAGACCTCTAAGTATTCTCCAAACTTCTTTCCAAAAGGAGCATATTGGTGTGCATTCCCACCAGCAATGTAGAAGTGTTCCCTTTTCTCCACATCCACACCAACATCTCTGGTTTTGGGATTTTGTGATGTGGGCTAATCTTACTGTAGTTAGATGATATCTCAAAGTAGTTTTGATTTGCATTTCTCTGATGATTAAGGATGGTGAGCATTTTTTTCATGTGTGTATAGGCCGTGAGCCTGTCTTCTTCAGAGAAGTTTCTCTTCAAGTCCCTGGCCCACCATGAGATGGGATCACTTGTTCTTTTCTCTGTGGATTCTGGTAATTAAACCTTTGTCAGAGTCATAACCTGCAAATATCTTCTCCCATCCTGAGGGCTGTCTATCTCCTTTACTACTGTGTTCTTGGCTGTGCAGAAGCTTTTTAGTTTGATCAGGTCCAAGTAGTGTATTTTTGATGCTGCTTCAATTGCCTGGGGAGTCCTCCTCAAAAAATATTCACCTGATTATTTTATGGTGATTCACTCAAGAGTTTTCCCTACACTTTCTTCTAGTATTTTTATAGTTTTGTGTCTTAAGTTTACATCTTTAACCCAGTGAGAGTCTATCTTAGTTAATGGTGAAAGGTGTGGGTCCAGTTTCAGTCTTCTACAGGTCACTAGCCAGTTCACCCAGCACCATTTGTTAAATAGGGGGTCTTTTCCCCACTGAATGTTTTTAATTGGTTTGTCAAAGATCAACTAACAGTAGGTAGCTGAGTTCATCTCTTGGTTCTCTATTCTGTTCCATACATCTACCTCTCTGTTTTTGTGCCAGTATCATGCTGTTTTGATCACTATTGATTTATAGTGTAGTCTGAGGTCTGGTAGCATGATTCCTCCTGCTTTGTTTTTATTTCTGAGTAATGTCTTGGCTATTCGAGGTTTTTTTTTTTCTGATTCCATATAAAATGAAGTATTATTTTTTCAAGATCTTTAAAGTATGACAATGGAGCTTTAATAGGGATTGCATTAAAATTGTATATTGCTTCAGGTAGTATGGACATTTTAACAATGTTGATTCTTCCCAGCATGAGCATGGTATGTTTTTCCATTTGTTAACATCTTCAGCTATTTCTTTTCTTAGAGTTTCATAGTTCTCTTTATAGAGATCTTTTATGTCCTTTGTTAGGTAAACTCCCAAATATTTCATCTCCTTTGGTACTACTGTGAATGGAATAGAATCCTTGACTGTTTTTTCAGCTTTGCTATTGTTGGTATATATAAAGGCAACACATTTATGAGTGTTGATTTTGTAACGTGAGACACTGCTGTATTCCTTGATCACTTCTAAGAGTTTCGTAGTAGAATCCTTGATGTTTTCCAGATATACAATCATATCATCTGCGAAGAGTGAAAGTTTGATTTCTTCTGATCCTATATGGATACCCTTGATCACCTTTTCTTCCCTAATTGCAATGGCTAAAACTTCCATTACAATGTTAAAGAGCAGTGGAGACAATAGGCAACCTTGCCTGGTTCCTGATCTGAGTGGAAATGATTTCAGTTTAACTC
>CAUYON010144592.1:0-26089 GCA_963573935.1 Arctocebus calabarensis
CACACTCGGTGGAGTGCTGTGGAGTCACAGCTCACAGCAACCTCCAGCTCTTGGGCTCAAGCGATTCTCTTGCCTCAGCCTCCTGAGTAGCTGGGACTACAGGCGCCCGCCACAGCGCCCGGCTAATTTTTGATGCAGTTCGGCCGGGGCCGGGCTTGAACCCGCAGCCCTCGGTATATGGGGTCAGCGCCCTACTCGCTGAGCCACAGGCGCCACCCAACACCCGGCTATTTTTTTGTTGCAGTTTGGCGGGGGCCGAGTTTGAACCCGCCACCCTTGGTATATGGGGCTGGTGCCCTACCCACTGAGCCACAGGTGCCGCCCATCTTAATAATTTTTTTTTTCATAGAGACAGAATCCCACTTTATCACCCTCGGTAGAGTGCCATGGCGTCACACAGCTCACAGCAACCTCCAGCTCCTGGGCTTAGGTAATTATCTTGTCTCAGCCTCCCAAGTAGCTGGGACCACAGGCACCCGCCACAACGCCTGGCTATTTTTCTGTTTTGCAGTTTGCCCGAGGCTGGGTTTCAACCCACCATCTTTGGTATATGGGGTCAGCGCCCTACTCAATGAGCCACAGGCACCGCCCCCACCTTAATAATTTTTAAGTGCATACATTAACAGCACTAAGTACACACACATGGTTGTGTAACCATCACCACCCTCCATCTCCAGAACTTTATCTTCCCAAACTGAAACTCTGTCTCTGTGAAATACTAACTCTACAAACACTGGCACCTACCATTCTACTTTCTGTGTCTATGAATCTGAGTCCAGGGACCTCCTAGGAGTGAAACTCAGAGATTTTGTCCAATTGTATCTGGCTTCTCTTACTGAACACGATGTCCTCAAGGTCCATCCACATTGTCGCCTGTGTCAGAGCCTCCTTCCTTTCATGGCTGTGTGAAATTCCACATGTAGATGAACAATATTGTATGTTTGTCTACTCACCTGTCAAAGGATACCTGTGTTGCTCCACACTTCATGGCTATTGTTGATTGTGAGGAATGGAATTGCTGGGTCAAATGTAATTCTGTGTTTAATTTTTTTATTTTTTATTGGAGACAGTCTCACTCTGTCCCCTAGGTTATGCTGTGACATCACAGCTCACTAAAACTCTTGAGTTCAAGTGATCCTCTTGCCCCAGCCTCCCAAGTAGCTGGGACTACAGGGGCACACTACAATGCCCAGCTGTTTTTAGAGACAAGGTCTCATTTTGGCTCAGACTGGTCTTGAATTCCTGAACTCAGGCAATCCACCACCCTAGGCCTCCCAGAGGGCTAGGATTACAGGTGTGAACCACCTTGCCCAGCTGTTTAATTTTTTTTTTGAGACAGAGTCTGAAGCTGTCGCCCTGAGTAGACTGCTATGGCATCACAGCTCACAGCAACCTCCAACTCCTGGGCTCAAGCGAGTCTCCTGCCTCTGCCTCCCAAGTAGCTGGGACTACAGGTGCCCGCCACAACTCCTGGCTAGTTCTTGGTTGCAGCCGTCATTGTTGTTTGGTGGGCTGGGCTGGATTCGAACCCGCCAGCTCAGGTGTATGTGGCTGGAGCCTTAACCGCTTGAGCCACAGTCGCTGAGCCTATGTTTAATTTCTGAGGAACAGCCAGACATCTAGCAGCACTGATTCTGATTTCTCCTATAATACTTGTTAGTTGGCTTAGCGCCTGTGGCTCAAGCACCTAAGGCACCAGCCACATACACCTGAGCTGTTGGGTTTGAATCCAGTCTGGGCCTGCCAAACAATGATGGCTGCAACCAAAAAATAGCTGGGCATTGTGGCAGGTGCCTGTAGTCCCAGTTACTTGAGAGGCAGAGGCAGGAGACTTGCTTGAGCCCAGGAGTTGGAGGTTGCTGTGAGCAGTGACGCCATGGCACTCTACCCAGGGCAACAGCTTGAGGCTCTGTCTCAAAAAAAAGAAAGAAAGAAATGAAATGAGATTATAAGGTGGCGCCTGTGGCTCATATGGTGCCGGCCCCACATGCCGGAGATGGCAGGTTCAAACCCAGCCCCAGCAAAAAGTGCAAAAAAACAAGAAAAATACTTGTTATTGTTTTTCTGGGTTTCCTGAATGTATGAAACAGCAACCTTGCTGTGGTCTGGGCAGACTCAGTCTATCAGCACATCAGCACAAACCATGAAGGATAGGGCGCGGTGTCTGTGGCTCAACAGAGTAAGGCGCCAACCCAATAAGCCAGAGGTGGTGGGTTCAAACCCAGCCCTGGCCAAAAACTGCAAAAAAAACAAAAACAAAAACAAAAAACAAAACTATGAAGAATGGGTGCTGTGGGTCCTTCCTGAGTTTCCAGTACCCCCCTTTGCTGCCTCCTCCTTATGGTTTAGGGAGCACCTAGGGTGGTCCTGGTAGGGCCATCTGGCCTTCCCTGGAGATTGAGAAGTGGGGTGTCCATTGTCTTGATCTCACCCAGTGTATAAATTATGCCGTAATATGAAACCAGAGTACTCCCCCTCCTCTGCACTCTGGGTGGTGATGCCCCCAGTGTGACAAGGTCCTGGGAGATGCTGAGTCATTACTGATGAGGACTAGTGTCCAGGGCGGTCACAAGGGAAATGTATAGGAAGAAGGAAAGTAGGATCCAGAGGTGTTGAGCACCTGCTGAGCTCCCAAAGGCTCCAGGCAGCCTACCAGGGGCCGTCCCTTGTCTCAGAGCCAGGTGTGACTTGTCTGAGGCCACCAAGTGATTTGTGGCTGGGGGAGGGGGGCGACGACCTGCCAGGCTGTGACGCTGGCTGGCTCATAGTGAACTCTAACCTCATCTTTAGCCAGCTGTCTGCAGCCTGCAGAAGATAGAGATTTTAGCCCAGTGACTGGGCAGGGTATGACGAGGGTATGAAAGTTATTGTGCATAAGTCTATAAGCTAATGCTGGGCACCCCTGGGCTCCAGTGGCCCTTGAGGCCCCTGGGCCATCCATCCATCCACAACAGTGTTGTAAGAACCAAGTTAGACCACAGGCAGGAGCCCTCAGGGGTAATACACCACTTTCCCCCCAGCTATGGGTGAGATGGGCACACCAGGAATGATTTAGGGCCCCTCAGGGGAACAATCCAGATGAAGATGGAGGGTGTCAGCCACCACCTACAGCTTCTGTCCTAAGGGAGGCCTCCCTGGGCACATTACCACAAACCTGCCAAGCCAAGCCTCCTAGGGTGCAGAATGGGCACTCAATTCTGGAACAAGGGTAGCTTAGACTGCTCCAAAGACTGGAGCAATGTCCAGCAGAGACCACCAAGGGGATGAGGAGCAGATGGACTTTGGTACTCAGTGAGTCCGAACCCAGACAGCAGGAGTTGACTTAGCAGGTAACAGCCTTATCTTAGCTCTCTGGCCAGGGGGGCTGTAGACCACAGAGTGGGAACAGATGGTGGCACCAAGCCCACCACACATAAGGCCAAGGCCCCAGCCAACTGATGCAGCAAGGCCTGATTACCAGCTGCAAGGGCACAGAACTCTGAGGATGGGAACAAGGATACACATTAGCCTAAAAGCATGAACTCACTGCTGGCAGCTGGCTCATGGCCCCAGTTATTACAGTACTTGTTCAATCACATGGATTTTCTGGAAGATTAAGTAAGGCTGTCAGGGGCAGCCTTCTAGAAAGTTCTGTGGCTGCCTGGGCTGGCCTCCAGGTGCTAGTTGGCAGCTGAGTGTCCCCATGGCCATGAAGGAGGGAGTCCCAGCCTTCATCCAACCCTTGATGCCAACAGGCACATTCTTGTTGTGTAGCCAGCCCTGACCCACCTATGGTGGCCACCTTCACCAGGTGTGGTAAGACACCCCTACCTGAGAAGGCCTAAGTGTCTCCTCCCAGAGAATGACCTTGGTATGGCTTTTGAATAACTCCACTGTATCCTGGAAGAGGCCTCTTTGGGTCTGGTGGAGGGCAGGAAAAAATAGGGCCTCCATGGCAGGTATGGCCAGTAGAAACCCACGTCCAAGTGCCTGCCCAGTCCCAGGGCAAGGTTAAAACTCTTGCCACACCTGGCAACTCCTCCATAAGCCAGCACTAGAGTCATGGACTTACACAATAGCCAATAGTCCCTGTGATACTTCAGAGCTGAAGGCTAGACTGGAAGGCACATCTTATCCCTGGGGCCAACCCCACAAGGGCCCACTAGACCAATCTGCGTCGACTGGGACCTCATGGGACTGTCATCACTCAAGACACCCCACTCCACAGGGGACCAGAGTAGTCTTAGGGACAGGGCAGCAGAATCATGTCTGAGAACTGCCTTTTATCTGGACACTGGATCTTAAAATCTGCTTCTTCGATGGTTAAGTTCAGCTGAGGCCAGCCTCTGCCACCCTGGGAAGGTCTTGAGAGCCATGCTGGGGACCTGAGGTCCTGAGTACCAGGCCCCTGGGGCTCACTAGGGATACACAGAGGCCAAAGAGGAGAGCTTTCATATCATCTTTTGTTAAAAACAAACTGGCACTAACACAACCTAAGGTGACATTAAGACATCAGCGCACTGAGACAAATCCACCCCATCACAGGAGTAAAAACTCCAAACAAAATACAAAACTGGCACAGCGAGTCTGGTCCTGTTGTGTGCTAGTGGCCATCTCTGCTGGCCCTGGATCCCAGGAGGCTTGCTGGGTTTAGATACTGCAGCAGCCTGAACTGCACTTGGCCCGGGGTGCATGGTGCCTGAGGGTCTCCAACTGGGGCAGGGGTCTGCACCTGAGGCAGCCCGGTTCACTTGGCTGGCCGGGTGATGATGCGTGTGGAGAAGTCAAAGAGGTCCCGGTTGATCTTGCGCAGGTTGCGCACCTCGTCCTCTAGCTCAGTCACACGAACCCGCAGCTGGTCCTGACCGCCCAGGACATTCTAGGTGAGGGGCACAGGGTCAGAGGACAGAGGCAGACTTGCACAATCCTCCTAGCAGCAAGGACGAGGATCCTCACACTTGAGGGTCACTCATCCCCACTGCTGCAGGGGGGAACAGCATTTCCCCGCCCACTGTGAACGCACACAGGCCCTGCCCACCTTCTCCATCGTGGTGCACATGACTGCCTGCAGCTGTTCCATCCGCTCCAGGTAGCTAGGCTCTGAGCCCTACAACACAAGGGCCAAGTTGGTGACTCCAGTCTCATTCGACAGAAGGGGAGATGGGGTAGGGGTGGCTGCCAGTCCCTCTCAAGGATATGTGTCGTAACTCCTCTGTGTGCTCTCATGTCTTCAAATCTGATCCCAGCCTCTGCACCCAACCAGTTCCTGGGACTGGCCACACTACAGAGTGGGGCTCAAGGGACTGTACCAAAAATCAAGAACAGAGGGCTGGGCAAGGACCTTTTAGACAGCTCATGGGGAGAGCTGATTGGCCCAGTGAGGCCACTACCCTGAGAAGTGGGACCAACCAGGATGATTGGACATGGTTGAGGGGTGGGGTGGGGATTCATCTCCAGGATGACACTGGGCACACTAGAGCCTTGGGGCCAGCCCAGCTATCCTTTCGCCATGGCCAGCACTGCTCCCATCTGTGGGAAGGGCTGACACCCTCCCCATAGGGGCTTCATGTGATTCCATGGCAATGGACAAGGTACACCTGAGTGCAGCCAGGCCTCCAGATGGACAGTCAGGTGGATTCCAGCAGGGAACATGGGGTGCAGGGGGCTAGAGGCCCTTGGGTCAGGGAGGGAGCTGGGCTCAAGTATCAGGTAGGGGGTGGCACTGCTGGAGGCCTGGCCAGGACCTTCCAGGATTCTTGCTGTGGGAAGCTGGCTGGGTAGCCTTGTGTAAGGTACTGGCATCAGCAGGAACCACTGGAGTTACTGCAGTAGGTAGGGCCGGGACATGGACATCCCTGGACAATGAGCTATCTGCATAGGACACCAGATGGCAGAGACCTGTTTCACCCCAAAAGTCCCAGGCACCTTCTGATCTCAGATGCCTTCCTTGCCCACACACTGCCAGTGGCTAGTCCAGCTTGTGAGCTTGTGCTCCTGGCTTGGTCAGGGGTGAGAGGAGACACAGGATGGCCAGACAACAGGTGGCTTTCTGCCCCTGCTACCTGCTCCCAAGCCTGCTGTCAGGCTTTGTGCAGACATAGAGCCTCACTCCAGACTCTCAGCAGAGATAATAGTGTCTGCTGGTTGTGGGGCTGGCAGATGGGCGCCCTTCAGATAAAAAATCAATTTGTATCCACTCAGAGAAGACTGCTAAGGACCCAGAGTCCAGCAGATACCCACACCAGACACCAAGGACACAGCAGTTCCCTGGAGGTTAGTGTGAAGCTTCTGTTGTCCCTAGGGACCCCAAATGTACCCCAGCCCAGTCTACTTCAAGGGCTTCCATGCGTGCCTTGAAGCCTTTGTTATCCAGTGTGGAACGTTTCAAAATAGTGGCTCAATCCCACAAGCCATGGACCTGCAGGGAGGCCCCAGTGCATTGGGGAACTACCTAGAGATGGCTGGGCCTCCCAGATCCCACATCCTCTGTACCTCGGGCTGCTTTTTAACTTTCAGGAGCTGGAATATAGACATTTCCAGCCCTTTGTCTAATGATTTGCAAAGAGTTCTAGAGCTATCTCTCAGTAGGCAGTTTACTGTTTTGGAGCCTCCAGCCTGCACTGTAATGACCACGGCTATCAAGGGTGTGCAGAGACCCACTCCCTGGTCCTATCCCCTCACTAGGGTGAGCTCACCAGTGCTGGAGCCAGGGCAGAATTGGCAGAGAAGCCTGCCGGGAGTCCTACCTGCTGATGCAGACCCAGGCGCAGTGTGAGGCCCCCACAGCGTGGCTCATCCCCATGCTCAGCACCTAGTAGGTGCTTGTTGAAGTGAGGCAGTGGCAGGCTAGGCCTGAAGTCCGAGCTGAGCATACTCAGGGGTGCCAACAGGATGGCAGCATTGGTCACAGGGCCTGAGGGCAGGAGGCAATCAGGCCCCACCCCACTTGCCTTTGCCCTGTCCTCCCACTTAGGCCAATATATCCCTGGGATTGCCCTCTAGCCCCACCAGGGGTCCCACCTTTGAGTGCCATGGTCCGGATGCACTGCTTGCTTTGAACATCCCAGAGGCGTACAGTCTCATCATGGGAGCCTGAGAGCAGCACACTGCCATCAGTGGACACTGATAGGCAGGTCACCTGGTTCCTGGGGCAGAAAATAGGCGTCAGGGTCCAGCCATTCAGGGAGAAAAAAAAAAGAGGGTGCCAGCATCCCAACCCCAGCTAGAGTCCCTACCTGTGTCCTATGAAGACCTTCCCGGTATCCTGCTCCGGCTGAAAGCTCTGCTCCCTCTGCCCAGGCTACAGGGAGTGCAGGCATGAGCAGCAAGGACCCACAGGCCACCCATCCAGCGTCTAGTCCTCCCACGTTGCCTGCTGGCCACTTACCCAGGCGCAGAGGTCCACCTGGAAGATGGAGCCATTGCTGCCGCCACAGAACATGTGGTGCTCAGCCAGGTCTGTGGTCACTGCCATGATGCTCACGTCAAAGAGCACTGAGAGCAGCAGCTCACCTGAGGAGATTGCCCACAGCTGCGGGGCAGGAGGCACATGGAAGAGGCCAGAACCAAGTGATAACAGGGGTCAGGGTGGGGGAACTGAGAGGGGGCCAGCTCCCACTGGGAAAACCTACCCCGGGGGCTGAGGTACTCGGCTTGTTCTGAAATGGGGCTCCCTCCTCAGGCTGGTGACCCCTGGGTCTCCCTCCCTGGACCATTGGCCAAAACTCAAGGACAGTGATACTCTCAAGTTTTCCAGGGCACCGCCAGGGAGCCAGCCAGGCAAAGTGACTAAGTGGGAATTTCCAAGATCTGGCTGTCCACCTCTCTGGATGTCCTTGGGCTGGGAGCATTAGGGGATTAGAAGCTGTCTGGAATCTTGACAACCGTGGGGGAAGAGGCCATTCGCTGTCCTTGCCAGGGAACTGCAACTGCCAGCCTGGCTCACCGACCTCACAGGGGCATGTTCTACCTTCACGGTCTGGTCCAGTGAGGCGGTGGCTACCCGGGCTAGGGGCCCCCCAAAGCCACAGTGCAGGTCTGTGATGGGGAGTGTGTGATGAGACCAGACATGCCGGGGGGCCGGGATCCTGGCGGGGTCAGCCTGTAGCACACTGGTGGAGGGGCAGGTGCTCAGGAGTAGAGGAGGGGAGGTCCTCCTATGTCCACCACCTGCACACATGTCTCCACCCAGCACCGGTCACTTCATCTGAATCAACTCCAGAATGGTCCCCATAAGCAACCTGGACCCTGACGCAGGCAATCAGGACCCTTGGACAATTGACCCATCCTCTGCACTCTAGCCCCCTCCTTCCCTGGCCCTGGTACAGAGCTTCCCTGTGGGGCCCTGGGCTGAGGGTCCCAGGATTACCTGCAGAGGCTCCACACCAGCACCAGGCAGTCCTTGCCCCCTGAGAGGAAGTGGCTGCTGTCCCCTGTGAACTGTAGGCAGGAGACATCTTGGTAGTGCCGGCTGAGGATGACCAGAAGATTACCCGTGGAGACCTGGGAGGGGTGAGGGGATTGAGTTAGGAGAAGACACATGGCTGTACTTCCCAGAATCCCCACTACCACATTGCCATGGATGCACCCCAGTGGCTGTCCTCCACAGCTCTGTCCCAGGACTATAGGCAATCACAGGGGAGGCTGCACTCAGAACCTGTACCTTGGGACCATTTGGTCACCGTGGGAACTTACTTCTGGGCAGGCAATGACAGTAGCTGCAGAAGGGTTAGGGATGCTGCCCCTCCTGAGGGTGACCAGTAGCAGGAAGACTGGAAGCTCAGTCTAAGGAAGGATGTCCAGGTGCCGGGGCTGTGGACACCCCATTGCCAAAGGACAGGGGTGGGAGAGATGCTATTGTGGGTTGGACTGCACAAAATCTGTTTAAGACCTGACTTCTGGGACCTGGGAATGTAGCCTTAGACGGATATAGGGTCTTAGCAGACATAATTAGTTAAGATGAGAACTACTGGAGTAGGGTGGCCCTGAATCTAATGTGACTGGTGTCCTTGCAAGGAGAGGGAAATTTGGACAGACACACAAAAAAGGCCACATGATGACAGAGGTAGCAACTGCAGTGACTCATCTACAAGCCAAGGAATGTCAAGCAAGGACTGTTGGCCACCTATAGTAGCTGGAAGAGGCAGATAGGGGAGCACAGCTCTGCTGACACCTTGAGTTTGGACTTTTTCTTGTCTCTAGAACTGGGAGAAGATAAGTTTCTGTTGTCTGAAGCCCCCATTTGTGGTGCTTTGTTGGAGTAGTCCCAGGTGACAACAGATAGGTAGTATCTATAGAGCCCCCAAGGCCTAACTAGCCATGGCCCCTCTCTGGGCCTGGGCCACCTCACCTGCAAGATGAGCCTAACTTAGAGAAGTGGAGGACTGAATGGCAGTCAATCAAATGTGATCCAGTTAATTCTAAATCTCAAAGAGACCAGCTTACATAACCTCTACTGTCCAAGAAATTTTGAGGGCTGGGACCAGCATGGGCCCTGTCACACCTCCTGGGAGGTTCCCATCACCAGGTGTGAGCAAGAGGACAGACTAACCCCCAAGCCCAAAGCCCCAGGCAGGCCTCTCTCCACTCACTCTCAGCCCACAACAGCAGCAGGTATAGCCAAGCCAACCGTGGCCTGAGCCTGGGCCTCTGGCCGCCATGCGGGGCGCCCCCTTGTGGCTACAACTGACATGGGTTAGAAACTCTCCATCAGGTTGGGGTAGCCTGGGCCAGGCAGCAGCCTTGCTGCACCAGACACAGACTAGCCCACTCCACTTTATAAACTAGAATACCTCCCACTGGGAGACAAGTCATTTGACTTCTACCCATTTCCCCTGCACCAAAAAGATGTCATCAAGGTAAGGACAGTGATAGGCAACCTGTGAGGTACTACTCCCTGCCTCAGTTTCTCTCTCTCTGCCCAAACAACTGAATCCTTGTTTCAAAATAATGGACTAAGGTTTAAAAGCCTTGGATGCCCCATCACTCAGAGAATTCATGCCCAGGCCATGTAGTTCTCTTGGCAGCTCCCTGGGAGGTGTTCTGCACTGCCTATCCTGTTCCACATGTGACAAGGGCAGGTCTCCCCCAAATAATAATGGACAGTAAATAACAACACGGCCAATGAGCCAACCCATGGAGGCCAAACCCATGGAGGCCTGGTTTTGCGAGTAAGTTTTCCTGGCCTACATGCTCACTCATTTCATATTACTCAAAGAAGCTTTCTCTGACCAAGGGAGAGCTGGGTAGCTGGCTTATACGCAAAGCCTGAAATGTTGACTCTGTCTTAAGCTAAGACTGCATGACAGAACCTGAGCTGTGTGTGAACTTGAACGGCACAATCACCAGGTTTCCCCAGTAGAAAGAAAGGGTTAAAAAACCTTGCTTTGCCCTCCTGCAGAGACAATGTTTGGTCTCTGTACCTTTAAAGTCATAAGCCCCCAAGTGCAACTACCAACTTAGAAAAGATGCTAGCCCCAAAGGAGATTGCAGAGTGTGTGTTAGGGACCAGCCTTCCCTGCCCTGTGCATGGTGAACACACATGGCCATCTAAAGACCATGTCTATTTGAGACTTACAAGGATCTATGGGGAAACCAGACCCCCAAGCAACCACTCATCTAGGTGCCCCAGACCTGGGATCTAAACCTAAAGGTGGGTGGCACCCTTAGCTCAGGGGTTAGGGTGCCAGCCATATACACCAAGGGTGGCAGGTTCAAACCTGGCCCGGGCCAGCTAAACGACAATAACAAAAAAATAGCTGGGTGTTGTGGCAGGCACCTGTAGTCCCAGTTTGGGAGGCTGGGGCAAGAGAATTGCTTAAGCCCAAGAGTTTGAGGTTGCTACGAGTTATAATGCCACGGCACTCTACCAAGGACAACACAGTGAGTCTGTCTCACAAACAAAAAAATAAACCTAAAGGTGGCTCCCTTATGCCCTGAAGGTGAGACTCAGATGGGCTCCTTCTTGAAGTGTGTCCTATGTGAAAACCCCTGTGCCCAAATCCTCTTACCTCCCACAGGTATATGCTTTCTGAAATTCCTGCAAGGACGTAAAGGCCATTGGGTGATGTGGTCAGACAGGTGACAGGCCCAGGGCACATGATCTTTTGTTGAAGCTGATCCTGGGAATATATAACAGGCTTCATGAGTTTGGTGCAGAAGCCCATATGGCAGTGGAGTATGGTGAGGGAAGGGGATATGCAGGCAGCTGGTAAGGCCAAACACTACTCCCAAGCACCAGAAAGAGTAGTTGGGAACAGGGTAGTTTGAGAAAATTCGTGGGCTGGTCAGGAAGTGTTCACAGCAGGCTTTGAAGGGTGGAGGTGGAGGCTATAAGCAGGCCCATGTTTCCTTGGTATACAGGGGCCAAAAAATTCCTGGGGAAGAGGTCCTGGTGGGGCAAAGCGGGTCCAGGAGTACCATGGGGCTTGAGAGTCTAATGCTCAGTAGGCTTGGGCCTCAAGCCCTCTGCTCCTAATGTTTAACCTATGACCTTGAGCCTCAGTTTCCTCCTCTCCAAAATGGGAAAACTGTATAGGTTGTGCGTGTATTCCATCAGGCAATGCCAGAGCACAGAGTCTGCCCCCAAGAGACTTCAGCGGGCAGGTGATGCAGCAAGCAGCTTCCAGGGCTGCAATTTGGGGTTGCTGATAGAGCAGAAATGGTGGGTCCATGGTGAAGGTCTGTGTCACATTTGGGGGACTGTAAAATAAATACATGAGTCTCCTGGGCTAGGGCTACCCCTTAGGGGGGGCTCCCCCAAACCTCAGACCTTCTGTCTCCTCCAGTGCCACTAGATCCACAGCACCCCAATCTAGCTCTTTTCATCAAATTTATCGCTCCAGGCTCCTGTGTGAACAGTCGCCCCAAAGGATTCCCCAGCGTATCCCAACTCTCCAAGAGCGCCGGTCCAGGGCAGGCTGCATAGAGACCCGCCCTCATCCCCGGCCACAGCCCACCCTCAGCTCCGTGTGTGCGGAGATTGTCTTTTTGATCACACAGGCCCCAAAGCTAACTTTTCTTCCCATAGAAAAACAAAACAGAACAAAACAAAAACACACCCTCTGGCCCACGCATGAACAGAGCGCCCTAACCCCCCCACCCCCATCCTGATTTGAGTGCCTTGCAGCCCCGCACTGACCCTTCCCGGGACCTTAGTCTCGGGAACCCAGCTCATCCCCTTCCCAACAAAGGAGCCCAGCAGCGAGACCACGCGGCTGGACCTTCCGTTGCAGTTCCCAGACGCTGATGTAGTTCTTGCCCAGTTGCGCCGCCAGCAGGTATTCGCCATTGAGCAGCGCCAGGCCGCGGGGTCCGGCCTGGCCGCCGCGGTACGTGAGCAGGTTGGCGCCCGAATGCAGTTCCCACACAACGCAGCTCCACAGCGGGGCTGTGGAATCCGTACACACGGCCACCTCCATGGGCGCCGCCATCTTGACTCCCCCACCGCCCGAACGTGCGTCATTACCAGTGAGATGTGGGACGACTGCACTGCGCGGGCTAGAGCGGCGCCTGCGCTGTCCCGGCTGCTGCTGACTGGCGCGTACGCACCTGATTCGGGAAGGAGGCTTCTCTGTGAAACGGATTTTGTGCTTCTTGGACACCGGGAGTTTCGCGGGCTAGTTAGAGAGACCTTGGAAGGAAACTTCTTCCAAGGCCAAGGACCTTCTGCGAGCAGTTACTAGCTCAGGAGCCTGGGGGTTCTGACTTGGTTGTTACCTGCTGGGCTATTTTTTGGTTTTTTTTTTTGAGAGAGTCTCATGCTCTCAAGTCCCTCTGGGCAGAGTGCTGTTAAATCATAGCTTACAGCAACCTCCACCTCTTGGGCTCAAGCGATCCTCTTGCCTCAGTTTTTTCTATTTTTAGTAGAGACAGGGTCTCGCTTTTTGCTCAGGTTGGTCGCAAAACTCGTGAGCTCAAGCAGTCCACCCGCCTCGGCTTCCCGGAGTGGTAGGATTACAGGCGAAAGCCACCGCGCCCAGCTCTGCAGGGCGTTTTTGACCAAATGGCTCAACCTCTGGGATTTTTTTTAAATGTTAATGTGCACATAATACTGACCTCACGGACCTAAATGAGACATTGCACGGAAAACAAACAGTAAGCCTGACCACCACGTTCTACTTGGTGTTCAATACATTATAATTAAATGCTTCCTGATTGATTGACGTCTGCATCTCCCCATTGACAGCTCGTCTTTGGAGGCCTCCCAAATTCGAATTTTTAGTTGGGGTCTCAGTATAGCCTGAACAGGTCGGAAGCTCAAGACAGTATTTTTTTTCTTTTATGTGGGCTTTTAGAAAAGGGGGCATTTGTTTAAAAGTCGGGTTTGCTGGGCGGCTCCTGTGGCTCAGTGAGTAGGGCGCCGTCCCCATATACTGAGGGTGGCGGGTTTAAACCCGGCCACGGCCGAACTGCAACAAAAAATAGCCGGGCGTTGTGGTGGGCGCCTGTAGTCCCAGTTACACGGGAGACTGAGACAAGAGAATCGCCTAAGCCCGGGAGCTGAAGGTTGCTGTGAGCTGAAGTCACAGCATTCTACCAAGGGCGACAATGTGAGACTCTGTCTCTAAAAATAAATAAATTTAAAAAAAATAATAAATAAACAAAAGTCGGGTTTGCTACGAGGTTTGGTTGTGTGGAGCCAAGAGCCTCCCGGCTGCTCCAAGGAAGGACACGATTCCGGGCAAGGGTTCCTACGTAAGGCTCGGAGTGGGCGGGGGCGCGGGGCTCCGCTTGGCCGGCAGGTGGCAGGTGTGAGCCACTGGCCTGAAAGGGCCCGGGTCGGGCCGGCGCCTCTGCTAGGGACCTCCTTGGGCCGTGGGGCCGCAGAAGCAGCGTCTCCTGCGAATAGTCCTTTCAGCAGGGAGCTAACAGAGCTAACTCCGAGGGCGTGAGGCATTGAACAGAGGGGTGCGTAAAGTCCCTGGGGCAGGAGGAGGCGGGGCCTTGGGTTCTCAAGTAGAGCCAGGATTTTATTTTGTCCTTGGAGGGAGGGAGTCCACACCCCTGAAGGCCTAACCCTCCAGTTTCCACTAATATTGCGTTTATTTATTTGTTTGTTTATTTATTTTAGAGACAGAGTCTCACTTTGTCACCTTCGATAGAGTGCTGTGGCGTTACAGTTCACAGCAATCTCTAATTCCTGGTCTTAGGCGATTCTCTTGCCTCAGCCCGCCCCCTCTCTCCCCAGTAGCTGTAACTACAGGCGCTCGACACCCTATTTTTTTGTTTTGCAGTTTGGCCGGGGCCAGGTTCGAACCCGCCGCTCTCGGTATATGTGGCCAGCGTCCTACCCACTGAGCCACAAGCTTATTTATTTATTTTTATTGTATTGTATTTTTTCATAGAGACAGAGTCTCACTTTATCGCCTGGGTAGAGTGCCGTGGTGTCACACAGCTCACAGCAACCTCCAACTCCTGGGCTTAGGCGATTCTCTTGCCTTGTATATGGGGCCGGTGCCCTACCCACTGAGCCACAGGTGCCGCCCAGCGCCACCCTATTTATTAATTTTTTGAGAGAGTCTCACTATGTCACCCTCTGTAGAGTACGGTGGTGTCACGGCTCACGGCAACTTCAAACTCTTGCCTCAGCTTCCCAAGTAGTTGGGACTACAGGCACCCAGCTACTGTAGAGATTCATCCAGGCTGAAGTGATTCTCTTGCCTCAGCCTCCCAAGTAGCTAGGATTACAGGCACCCACCACAACACCCAGCTATTTTTTTTGTTTTTTTTTTTTTTTTTGAGAGATGGAGTCTCATTTTATTGCCCTCAATAGAGTGCCTTGACGTCACACTGCTCACAGCAACCTCCAGCTCCTGGGCTTAGGTGATTCTCTTGCCTCAGCCTCCTGAATAGCTGGGATCACAGGCACCCACCACAGTACCCAGCTATTTTTTTGTTTTGCAGTTTGGCCGAAGCCGGGCTTGAACAGGTCACCTTCAGTATATGGGGCCGGCACCCTACTTGCTGAGCCACAGGCGCTGCCCCCAGCTATTTTTGTTGTTGCTGTTGCAGTTGTTTAGCTGGCCCCGGCCAGGTTCGAACCTGCCACCCTCAGTGTATGTGGCTGGCTCTGTAACCATTGTGCTATAGGCACTGAGTCTAATATTGCTTTATAAATGTGAACAAGAAAGAGAACTCAGACCAGGCCCAGTGGCTCACACCTGTAATCTTAGCACTCTGGGAGGCTGAGGCAGGTAGCTGAGGATAGCTTGAACTCACAAGTTCCAGACCAGCCTGAGCAAAAGTGAGACCCCCCCATCTCTACTAAAATAGAAAAACTGAGGTAAGAGGATCGCTGGAGCCCAAGAGTTGGAGGTTGCTGTGAACTAGGACACCAAGGCACTCTACTCAGGCAACAGTTTGAGACTCTGTCTCAAGAAAAAAAAAATGTGAAGAAAAAAGAGAACTCAGGCCAAGCATGGTGGCTCATGCCTTTATCTTAACTCTGGGAGGCTGAGGTAGGTGAATTGCCTGAGTTCACAGGTTAGAGACCAGCCTGAGCCAGTGTGAGACCTCTGTTCTAAAAAGAGCCAGGCACTGGCTTGGCGCCTGTGGCTCAACGGGCTGAGGCGCTGGCCACATACACCTGAGCTGGCGGGTTCGAATCCAGCCCGGGCCCGCCAAACAATGACGGCCGCAACCAAAAAATGGCCGGGCGTTGTGGTGGGCGCCTGTGGTCCCAGCTACTCAGGAGGCTGAGGCAAGAGAATCGCCTAAGCCCAAGAGTTTGAGGTTGCTGTGAGCTGTGGTGCCATGGCACTCTACCGAGGGGGACTTAATAAGACTCTGTCTCAAAAAAAAAATAAAAATAAAAATAAATAAACAAACAATAATAATAAAGAAAGAGAACTCACCTTGAATGCTAATTTACACGTTTACGATGCTAACTTGGGGACATAGGGTTGATTTCACCACTTTTTTTTTTTTTTGGTAGAGACAGAGTCTCACTTTATCACCCTCGGTGGAGTGCTGTGGCATCACACAGCTCACAGCAACCTCCAACTCCTGGACTTAGGCGATTCTCTTGCCTCAGCCTCCTGAGCAGCTGGGACCACAGGCGCCCGCCACAACGCCCAGCTATTTTTTTGTTGCAGTTGGGCCAGGGCTGGGTTTAAACCCGCCACCCTCGGACATGGGGCTGGCGCCTTACTGACTGAGCCACAGGTGCCACCCCCTTTTTTTTTTTGAGACAGAGCCTCAAGCTATTGCCCTGGGTAGAGCGCTGTTACATCACAGCTCACAGCAACCTCCAACTCCTGGGCTCAAGCCATTCTCCTGCCTCCACCTCCCAAGTAGCTGGGACTACAGGCGCCTGCCACAACGCCCAGCTATTTTTGTTGTTGTTGTTGTTATTGCAGCCATCATTGTTGTTTGGCGGGCCGGGGATGGATTCGAACCCACCAGCTCAGGTGTGTGTGGCTGGCGCCTTAGCCCCTTGAGCCACAGGTGCTGAGACTAGCTAACTTTTTTTTTTGTAGAGACAGAGTCTTACTTTATCGCCCTCGGTAGAGTGCCGTGGTGTCACACAGCTCACAGCAACCTCCAACTCCTGGGCTTAGGTGATTCTCCTGCCTCAGCCTCCCGAGTAGCTGGGACTACAGGCGCCCACCACAACGTCCAGCTATTTTTTTGTTGCAGTTGGGCTGGGGCTGGATTTGAATCTGCCACCCTTGGTATATGGGGCCGGCGCCTTACTGACTGAGTCACAGGCGCCACCCCTGGCTAACTTTTTTAAATTGTTTTTTGTAGAGACAGGTTTTTGCTGTTGCCCAAGTGATGTTGAACTCCTGAGCTCAAGCAATCCTCTCACCTTGGCCTCCCAAAGTGCTAGGCTTACAGGCGTGAGCCACCACACCCATCTGATTTCACCACTTGGAGCTGGGCAGGGCAGTCACTGTGCAGCCCTGGGTCTCAGTTTCCCCACCAGCAAATTTTGGATGCTGTGGTTCCCCTTGGTGGGCTCCTTTGAGGATACTGTGAGGAATAGTAGGATTGGTGCTCTGGGTCAATATCCAGATCTGGGGATGTTTGGCCTGGGAGTTTTTAGATTCCTGGATTCTGGGACCCTGGGGCAGACCCAGCAGATGTCGGGTATAGGGGAATAAACTATGGGGTGGAGGCTGTGACAGTGGTGGGGCACTAATAGTGGATGATGGGTGGGATGGGCAGGGGGGCAAAATTGCAGTCTGGGCCTCCTGGGACTAACTAACCAGGCCCCTCCCTTCATCCCTCCTCACAGTATGTCTGTACTACTAGGGCAGGCTTCAGTGTGAGGTCAGAGGTCACCCCACCCCCAGCCTGGTTCCTGGAATGAGGACAGACCAGTTGTGTCAGAGCAAGGGATAAAAACCACACTTTGGGGGCATCTCCAGACCTCCCAGCTGCCAGACCTCACCAGCTAGGTGCCTGGGAGGGTGTGAAGGGGTGGAGGTAGGGGAATGGAACAGGGAAACTGAGGCACTGAGACATACACATAACCTGTCTTCACTTCCTATTTTTTTTTTTTTTTTTTGAGGCAGAGCCTCAAGCTGTCACCCTGGATAGAGTACTGTAATATCACAGCTCACAGCAACCTCCAACCCCTGGGCTCAAGCGAGTCTCCTGCCTCTGCCTCCCAAGTAGCTGGGACTACAGGCGCCAGCCACAACGCCCAGCCATTTTTTGGTTGTAGCCATCATTGTTGTTTGGCGGGCCCGGGCTGGATTCGAACCTGCCAGCTCAGGTATACATGGCTGGCGCCTTAGCCGGTTGAGCCACAGGCGCAGAGCCACTTCCTATGTATTTAAGGAGCACCTCCTGTTTGCAGACACTGGGCGCACATGGATAAACTAAACCAGACCAGGTCAGCACCTGTGGCTCAAGGGGCTAAAGTTCCAGCCACGTACACCTGAGCTGGCAGGTTTGAATCCAGCCTGGGCCGGCCAAACAACGATGGCTGCAACAGCAAATAGCCGGGCGTTGTGGCGGGTACCTATATAGGCCCAGCTACTTGGGAGGCAGAGGCAGGAGAATCGCTTGAGCCCAGGATTTGGAGGTTGCTGTGAGCTGTGATGACATAGCACTCTATCCAGGGTGACAGCTTGAGGGTCTGTCTCAAAAAAAAAAAACTAAACCAGACCACCTCAGCTCTTCCCCCACCTGCCCCTGTCACAGAGACCATCACAGCTTTCTACAGGCAACCCCATTATCTGCTCTGATGGTGGCCGGATGGCACAAGTGAAAACCCTCTTTTTGAGGTATACTTCTAGCCACAGGCCACCTCCCCTCTGCTCAAAGATGTGGTTTTGAGTTTCACCTCCTGGGAGTTTTGGGGCCTTTTAACAAAACACTGAGAAGCCAGTCTGGCTGGGGAAGGCAGAGAGGTGTGATTGGGTTCTGAGGAGCTGGGGGGACCCTTCCTGAGTCCATGCTTCTCCCAGGCTCTTCTGTTGAGGAATGAAGAATAGGACCTGACTGTCCAGTTTGTTGGAAAGGGGCCCTTTTTTTTTTTTTTTTTTAAATCATTGGTCTTCCTGTATTTCCCTGGGGGGCAGGTGGGGTAACCTCTATCCTCCCACATCAAGGTCTAGCAGACCTCTTTCTGGTAGGAGTGGAAAATGCCCCTTTTCCCTTTCAAAGGTCATTTTTAAAATGGGTTTCAGGAACCAACCAGCTGGGACAGGCAGGGAGAGTTGTTTTTCTCTCACTCCTCACGCAGCTCCGGGGAGGGACCAGCCTAGGCCAGCCATAGCCAGAGTCCGTGGTCAGGGAGTTGGGTGGCTGAGTCTGGACCTGCCCTCCTGCTGGCCACAAATGACCTTCAGTGAGTCATCTGAACACCCCAGTAAAACTCTTAACAAAACCTTGCCATGCCACTGTTTTTTGGGTTTAAGGACTGAGACCAAGGAATAATCCAAGGCTTACAGACTGGCCAACAATGGGCTAAATTCTACCCTGCCTTGCTTCCTGGGGGCCACACTGTGTAGAAAGGTAAAAAATGAAGATGCTACCAACGTAGCAGAAGGCCATGGAGGCAAATTAAAGCAAACCATGCTGGAGATCTGGGGAGCAGCACAGTCCACCTAGGCTGCTGCTCAGGGTGTGGGTTGAGGAACTACACACATATCACCCAGAGAAGGACGATGACATCCTGCAGTGTCCAGACATGGACAGGTGGGGATTGTGCATGTCTCAGTTATAGGCTGTGGGGAACAAGCCTATTATAGCAAAGAAGGGAGGGAAATCCATCCCGGCAGTGACAACAGGTATGCAAACGTCCTGAGGTAGAACCAGGGCACTTGCCTTGGGAACTTCAGTCAGATAACCCCAGCTGTGGCCAGCATCAGACTCTGTGGAGGCAGACCTGCTTAGAAGGAAGAGGGCCAGGCTGGGCAGCCAGGGGACTGGGACCTCAGGCTCCCAGGGAGGCACTAATAGATACATCATTTCCACTTTAAGGATAGCAACATCCAGAGGGAGATGCCCAGATCAGGAGTCCCCTCAATCATGACAGGCCAGGGTCTGTCAGTCTACAAAGACTGGATCACTCTCAGATGGGGCCATCCTGGGCCCTGCAGGTGCTGAGCAGTGTCCCTGCTTCCACCCACTCTATGCTAGAAGCATCTCAGTGGTGACAACCATAGATGTCCCCTGCTTTAGCTGCTGCCTTTTACCATCTGGAACCAGACCCAAAGACACGTAAGGAGCAGAAGAGGACCTGGATGGAGAATCTGGCAAATAAACCATAACAGAAGACAGTGTTCTCTGTTAAAAGAAGTGTTTTGTCTTGTTTTAATATCTCATCAGCTTTACAGGGTTACAATTGTTTTAAATATTTCTGAAGTTTAAATACAATCTGCATAATAATGTTATTATAAAATGTAAACTTTCAGTGTTCTTTTAAATTTCAAAATCACACTTTGTTTTTAGTCATTTTGCCCCCCACCCCCCATACCTGAATGTTCTGCAAAATCTGAAATTATTACAGGCCACCCAGCCACAGCCAGGGCGTGACTGGCTGAGCCCAGCAGAGGTAGAGAGTAGTTTATACCTTTTTTTTAAGTTTTTTTTTTCCTTTTTTTTTTTTTTTAACCTGAGATCAGGCGTGGTCCCCACGCCAGAGAAACTGAAATTTCACATGTCAAGAATGAAAGACTGAATTTATGTTTGCTAGGGGGAAAAAATGCAAAAGCAAAATTAGGGGGGAGAAAAGGAACAAAGTGGGCAAAAATGGTAAAAGAAAAAAGTGACTGTACAAATGCACAATTATTAAAAAACTAACCCAAACACCCTCAATGTCCCCATCCCCACCCTCCCACCTGTCCTGACAGCAGACAGCCAGGTAGCTCTGTGGCTAGCCCAAAGGTCCCGAGGCAGCCTGGAAGTAGCTGATCCACAAAAATCTCCAGACTGGGGGCCATTAGCTCCTCGTAGTCCTGAGTGTGCAGGATTCCTACCTGCCACACAGTTAAGCGCTCCCATCCCCAAACCAGCTGCGTACATCCAGGCTCCTTGGAGCTGAAACATGTCACCTTCCCCAGCTGTTTCCATAATGGGGTACCTAGGTGTACCCCAAAAAGCTGCCCTGGGAGATAGGTGTGGCAGGGAGTTGAATGGGGGCACTAGAAACTACAGTGAGGACCTGTCACAATTCCAAGGCCAGCATGGCCATTTCCTCCCACCTACTTCTGCTAGAGTCAGCTAAGCTGACAGGACATAAGCCCCTGTGCCCACCTGCCCCTATTATCGCTAAATGCAACAGCAGCCCATGTCCCCTGAGTTAGAGCCCCATCTACCTGCTGCCAGGAGGCAGGATCCCTGAGGGACCTACATGCACCACACAGCACATGCTGTCTGAGAGAGATGCCCCAACCCTGTGGCCCTGCCCAGCCTGGCCTCTCAGGCCAAGTGCCCACTCAGGCCTTGAGGCAGAGGATCACATGGGAGGGAGAGGAGGCACCAAGGGGTGCAGGTTTTGGCATCATTAAGTGAGACCTGAGGTAGAAAGAAATGTGCAGCAGGCATTTCCCCTGGCACAGGGGCCCTGATGTGACTTGAGAGCCCTGAGAGGTGGCCAACTTTGCAGGGGAGAGGGGCTGGCATGGGGACCAAATCTGGATGCATCCAAATGGTTGTCACAGTTGGGCAAGATAATGTCATAGGACGAAAAGATCCCCACCTCCCCAGGACAATTGTGTTGCCAAGGCCCCTGTCCCGGCCGGAAATGGGATAGAGAACATTTCAGAAGAAAAAACTGAGAGGAAACCCCTGGGATGCTCCCCTCCCCTCCTGGAGAGGGGGTGTGTGACAGTGACCCTGAGACCTGAAAAGAAAGAGGGGCGGCACCTGTGGCTCAAAGGAGTAGAGTGCCGGCCCCATATGCTGGAGGTGGCGGGTTCAATCCTGTTCCCAGCCAAAAACTGCAAAAAAAAAAAAAAAAAAAAAAAAAGGAGGGGTTCCTTTCCCAAAGACACACTGCTGCCTGATAGGAATGCAAATTTAGACTTTGAGGGTTCAGGATCCCACCCACTGCCCCCCTCCACTCCCATCTTCAAGGCAACTGGCTGGGGTGTGGGTGTGGGGGTGAGCTGAGGAGGCCTTGTTAGGCTCCCTGGGACCAATTAGGGACTTCAGGATCATCCTGGGAACAGCTGAGTTAATCCTCCTCCACCCCAAGAGAAGTGAAAAACCCGGTGCTGCCCTGTAGGACACAACAGCCTCGCCCAACACAGAGCAGGTCTCTGGAGGTTCAGACAGTAAACCCCGCTCGGCATCCTGGGCTCCACTTTCTGCTAACCTGGCGGGTTCCCAACAAATAGGGTGAGGGCAGGTCTTATCACTGTGAGGAATTTGGAGAGCTCTAGCCCTGCAACCAAGGGAAGGGGAGAGACAAAAGGAGCTGAGAACGTTGGGGGTTTGGGGGTTTAGGGTGACATGGCCCTCAAATCCCCACCCTGAGCTACACCCAGGTTCATCCCCACTCCCCAATATTGACACTCCCCCAAAGCAGCCCTTCCAGGCAAGAGAAGAATCCCAAGATACCCATATATTCATCCCTGAGATAGGAACCTGGGGCTGTGATAAGCCCCCTCCCACACTCTGGGCCCTGTTTCCATCACTTTCTAGTTAAGACTTCCAGATCCCTGACTCGAGTGCCTGACCCTGCATAGAGCATACCACAAGGAAAGCATCATGGAATATCATAGTCAGCAATTAGTATCACCCCACCATCCCCCCAGCCCCTCACAGACCCCATGCATGTACCTCCCACCCTGCCTGCCTGGCCCGCAGCACCTGAGTTCATCACATCCATGGCTCCAGCCCCAGGGATCCAGCGTCCTGGGCGCTGCCCAATGCACCCCAGAGAACCCAGGAACAAAGGAACCCAAATCAGTCATGGGAAAAATAAAAAGGTTATTACTTCTTTGTCTTGTTTTTGCTTTTTTAAGTTAGGTTTCCCTGAATGAACACATGTATACAGATATATAGATAACCTTTTCCTAAGGTTCCATTCCCTCTCCTAAGAATAAAATAGAATATTTACAAAGCCAAACCCCTGAAACTTATTAAAAACTCTAAACCATAGAGTTTGAATGTCTTCAAAGAGAAAAAAGTTCCCAAAGCAACAAGAAAAAAAAAAAATTCAGTGATCTCAGTTCAGGGGTTTCATTCAACACAAAGAGCTTGGAGTGGTGAGTGTGTGATGAAATAAAAAAAAGAAAAATAAAAAAAGAAAAACCAGACAAAAATGAAAACACACAGTACAGGGGTGTATGAGGTAAACAGGATTGGCCTGACATTGCAGCTGGTCCTAAGTAGACACCAGAGCCTTCAGTTCACCAGGACCTCAGGAAAACCCTAGGAAAATACCTGCCTCTTTCTGTGTTCTAATTTCCTTTGCTGTCCTCACAATTCATCTCTCTGAATGTCCAAAACCTGAGAAATTCAAGTGTTCCTTGGTTTTCCCCTGTTTTATTAAATTTCCTTTATATATATATGTGTGTGTATATATATATGTATATATATATATATATATGTATGTATTTTTTTTTCTTTTCTTTTCTTTTTGGCGTCAGCTGTGGCTCCTCTGTGGATATCTTCCCTCCCCACCCGTATGTATCTTCCGCCATCCTGGCCCCTGCCTGGCCCACCTTGATCCCCTTGATCCCAGTCTGGCGGGCTCCTAGGGGGTGGCAAGTGAGGAGTGAGGCGGTTAAGGCAATGTAGAGTTATTTGAGGTAGAAGATGTGGGGGGTGCAGATGACCCTGCTGGCCCAGCCTGGCTGCCCGCACTGCTGCTGGTCCCGCTGTTTCCTCCCCGGCTGCCTGTGTTGCTCCCGCTGCTACCGCCGCCACCAGCACTGCTGCTGCAGCCGCCACCACTGCCTTTGTTGGAAGCCGAGGATGGCATGGTGGCTGGTGGCTGAGCAAACAACACTCCTAATGGAAGGACAGAAGAGACATGTTGTGGAGTTTAAAAAAAACATGATGAGGCAGATAAGAGACCAACACAGTACTCCCAATTTATAAACTTCTCTACTGTGGGTGCTCATATATCACATACACCGTGGTGTACATGTATGTATATTTGCACACGGAGCACACGCACACACATGCACACAGCTCTTGTACAGAGACCCCCCAATGCCCAGTGGTTGTTTGCTGGTGATGTGGGGCCATAGGCTGGCTATGTACATGGTTGGCTCTTGCCCCTGTAAGATTTAATATAAAAGTATGCATATTTTGCCTGTATTTCAGGAGTATACTGACTCCCCAAAAGCCCATGTATGGACCCTCTAGGACAAAAATGACCTCTCATTAGCCACTCTTCCATTTGCTTTGTTCTCTGTACAGACTGCTCTGTGCTGACAGCACGACTTAGTGGCATCTATGAACCACGAGCCCAACTCTACATTTTTAAAGGAAATTTGGAAAATTCAGCATAACAATGAATCTGTATTTGTTGACTACTTACTATGTGTAGAGCACATTGCTGAGTGGGACCAGGGCCATCCTACCTGTATACATGATGCCATTAATCTCAACAGACATGCTAATACTGTTGCTGCCGTTGGTGCCAGTCAAGTTCACAGCTAAGTCCTGGCGGCTCTCAGAGGCTATGGGAAGAAGAAAACCCACCATTTACAATCATAAATAAAAATCTAGGAACTGTTTTATCTTTTTGTAGTTTTCTTTTTTTTGGCTGGGGCCGGGTCTGAACCACCTCTGGCATATGGGGCCAGCGCCCCACTCCTTGAGCCACAGGCGCTACCCCTTGGTTTGTTTTTTTGATATAGAGCCTCAAGCTGTCACCCTGGGTTGAGTGCTGTGGTGTTACTGCTCACAGCAAGCTCAAACTCCTGGGCTTAAGTGATTCTCTTGCCTCAGCCTCCTTACCCACTACAACGCCCGGCTACTTTTTTTTTTTTTTGTAGAGACAGAGTCTCACTTTATTGCCCTGGGTAGAGTGCCGTGGTGTCATACAGCTCACAGCTACCTCCAACAGCTGGGCTTAGGTAATTCTCTTGCCTCAGCCTCCCGAGTATCTGGGACTACAGGTGCCTGCCACAACACCTGGTTATTTTTCTGTTTTGCAGTTCGGCCGAGGCTGGGTTTGAACCTGCCACCTTCGGTATATGGGGCCAGCGCCCTATTCAATAAGGCACAGGCGCCGCCCTGGCTACTTTTTGGTTGTAGTTGTCATTGTTGTTTGGCAGGTCCAGGCTGGAACCCACCAGGTCTGGTGTATGAGGCTGGCGCCTTAGCTGCTTCAGCTATAGGCGCCAAGCTCTAGGAACTGGTTTTTTTGTGTGCCTCACCCACTAGACTAGCTTCACAAAGGTGAGGGCTATATTTTCACAGTTATGCTCTATCACCAGTGCACGCAGCAGGTACTCAACACATGTGTGTTTAATAAGAGTGTATATTTAAGGTCGGGTGCAGTGGCTCACACCTGTAATTCTTTTTTTTTGAGACAGAGCCTCAAGCTGTTGCCCTGGGTAGAGTGCCATGGCATCATAGCTCACAACCTCCAACTCCTGGGCTCAAGCAATTCTCCTGCCTGTGCCTCCCAAGTAGCTGGGAATACAGGCGTCTGCTACAATGCCTGGCTATTTTTTTGTTGTTATTGTTGCAGCCGTCATTGTTGTTTGGCAGGCCCGGGCTGGATTTGAACCTGCCAGCTCAGGTATATGTGGCTGGAGCCTTAGCTGCTTGAGCCACAGGCGCCCAGCCACACGCCTGTAATTCTAACACTGGGAAGCCGAGGAGGGAGGATCGCTTGAGCTCAGGACTTCAAGACCAGCCTGAAAACAACAGTCAGATCCTATCTCTACTAAAAATAGAAAAAACTAGCCGGACATTGTGACAGGCATCTGTAGTCCCAGCTACTCCAGAGGCTGAGGCAAGAGGATCACTTGGGCCCAAGAGCTTGAGGTTGCTGTGAGCTATGATGCCACAGCACTCCACTCAGAGAGGACTCTGTCCCCCCTTCAAAAAAAAAAAAAAAGTATATCTTTGCTTTTTTTGTGGTTTAAGACTTAGATATCAGCACACCCAAATCATCTCATTCTTTTGAAATTGTGACTTGAGGCTTGGCGCCTGTGGCTCAACGGGTTAAGGCGCCAGCCACGTACACCTGAGCTGGCGGGTTCGAATCCAGCCCGGGCCCACCAAACAACAAGAATGGCTGCAATCAAAAAATGGCCGGGCGTTGTGGCGGGTGCCTGTAGTCCTAGCTACTTGGGAGGCGAAGGCAGGAGACTAGCTTGAGCCCAGAAATTGGAGGTTCCTGTGAGCTGTATGCCAATGCACTCTATCCAGGTTGACAGCTTGAGGCTCTGTCTCAAAAAAAAAAAAAAATTGTTGGCTCGGCGCCTGTGGCTCAACGGGCTAAGGCACCAGCCACGTACACCTGAGCTGGCGTGTTCGAATCCAGCACGGGCCCGCCACACAACAATGACAGCTGCAACCAAAAAATGGCTGGGTGTCACGGCAGGCGCCTGTAGTCCCAGCTACTTGGGAGGCAGAGACAAGAGACTCGCTTGAGCCCAGGAATTAGAGGTTGCTGTGAGCGGTGATGCCATAGCACTCTATCCAGGGTGACAGCTTGAGGCTCTGTCTCAAAAAAAAA
>CAUYON010144602.1:0-45703 GCA_963573935.1 Arctocebus calabarensis
CACAGTTAGTGAACCAATGAGACATTATTTTATTTATTTATTTATTTTTGTTGTTGCATTTTGGCCAGGGCCAGGTTTGAACCCACCACCCTCGGTATATGGGGCTTGTGCCCTACTCACTGAGCCACAAGCACAACCCAATACTAAGACCTTATTAACAAAAGTCTATAATCAGATTTTCTCAGTTTCTCCCTAATGTTTCTTTTTCTGTTTCAAGAAAATGTTTCATGAACCAACCAAATTTTGTTGGTTTTTTTAGAAACAGGGTCTCAGCTGTTGATAGACTTGAATGCAGTGGTGTGATCATAGTTCACTGCAACCTTGAACTCTGGGTTCAAGTAACCCTACTACCTCTGCCCCCTGAATAGCTGGGACTACAGGCATGCACCACCACTCCTCGCTACATTTTTGTAATTGTTTGTAGAGACTGGGTCTCACTCATTGCCCAGATTGGTCTCAAACTCCCCACTTTGGCCTCTCAAAATGAGGGATTACAGGCATGAGCCACCACGCCTGGCCAGCATCCAACATCTCCTTAGGCTCCTCTGGGCTTTGACAGTTAATCAAGTTTTCTTATGTTGGATGACCTTGACTATTTTGAGGTGTGTTAGGTTTTCTGTATCATGTCTCTCCATTGGGATTTACCTGATGTTTTCCTCATGTTTTGACGAGGGTGCTGGGTTTGGGGGAGGAAGACCACACTGGTAAAGTGCCCTTCTGGTCACATAGCAACAGTACACTCTTGTTCATGTGACTTATCACAACTGGTGTTGACTGTGATCCTCTGGCTGAGGCGGTATCTGTCAGGTTTTTCCACAGTAAACTACTCTGTTCTTTCCTTTTTATACTATATCCTTTGGAAAGAGGTTGCTATGTGCAGCCCAAACCTAAAGAGTAGGGAGTTGTATTCCCCTTTCTTGAGGACCAAATAGCTACATAAATTATAATATTTGGAATTCCTCTGCACAGGGAACATAACCCCACTCCCATCTATTTATTTATTTAGTATGCCATGGATATTTATTTTGCATTTTGTGTTATAATCCAATACTACTGTATTGATATTGTCACTCAGATTGCTCTAGCTTTGGTCACTGGAAGCTCTTTCAGTTGGTTCTCACAACCCTTTGACATGCCTCTGTGTTGTTTTCTTCTTTTAGCACATCCTTACTTTCTGGCACAATAAGATGCTCCAGGCTTATCTTGTGTATTTCCTGCCCTAGTCCTAGAATTAGCCTTTTATCCAAGGAGCAACCCTGGTGCCTTTTATTGGAGAAGGATATTAGAAACAAGATCTGGGCAGTAGAGGTGCTTGCTGTACTGGAGTAATGTTGCTTCTAATCTAGGCCCTCACAGCAGACAGAGCAGGAAATATATGTGTGCATACTAACTAACCTGTGTCCCACATATGTACACTTATCTATAAATATTTCAATGTAACTGTATATTAGGCCTAACAGACTCCTCACCTCCCTCTTTGTGACCTTCCACTTCAACAGTGAGAAACCTGGCTCCTACCATCTGCCCTCTACTGCTTAATAGTTTCATTCCAGTGTACACGTATAGCCGTTTCAGAATGTTAACCCAGACTCATAGTGTCAGGGCTGGGGGTGGGGGTGGGGGCACATCAAAATAAACTGATCACCTTGTTTGCTGGCTCCAAACCTTCCCCTGACTCCCAGACACCTATGGTAAAAAACCCAGCACCCTCCCAGCACCTGCCTAGGCTCTGGCCCTTTTCTTACCTCTCTATACCTCAGGGCCTTAGCCCTTGCTGTTACCACCCCCTGGAGCACTCTCTCCCTGGCACCACATCTGAATAGTAACTTTCTGGCCTTTAGCTCTTATCTCCTATTCCGTCTCCTTCTCCAGGAAGCACTCCATCTGCTTCCCCAGGCTCCTGACAACCTATCTGGCCTTCCTTCTAGTCCAGTGTTCATCCCTCAGAACTGGGATGTTGGGTTGGCCTCTGCCTCCTCCCAGCCTGGGAGCCCCTTGGGGTCCCTGGCACTGCCCAAACCTGTCAGGTGAGGTCCGAACTTGCAGTCACACTCCCCCATACACTCCTCTCTCAAGCCTGTGTCAGGTGCAAGGTGGAAAGGGGGAATGATTCCCTTTTTAAAAGGCTCAGAGACAGGATCTACTGAGTCCTTACAGCAAAGACAAATCTGAGTCAGGACTTGAGCCAGGTGTACTGGTGCCAAAGCTTTCACCAGCCCTGGCTTCAGATTCCAAAAGATGCTGTGGGGGGTGGGAAGGGCAGGGGCTGAGCAGACCTGGGACTTAAATTCCGGGGTCCAGTTGCCACCAATATAGCACACACACACCCCTTCCCAGAGGTTCAGGCCAAGTTTCTTATTTCTTAGATTAGAGAAAAGGGAAGCTAAGAGAGGTTAAGTAACATTCCCAAGGTCACCCAGCAGTGCTGAGAAGCTGGAACCCAAGCACCATTTCCTGAGTATCTGCCGTGTGCAGGTGGGTGTCAGATCCAGTCCTGGGCATTGGGCATCCAGCAACAAACAAAACAGAAGGGTGCAGCTCTTCTCAGTTCACAGTGTGTTTGTGGAGAATAGATATAACACAAATACGAGAGTCTGGCAGGGCTACAAACTAAAAGGAAATATAAAAGGGTGATGTGCAGATGGACAGGCGACATTTTAAGGGGAGCGCGCCAGAAAGGGCCAGAAGGGCCCAGGCTGTGGACCAAGAGGGAGCAAGGAGGACTTCCGGGAGGAGGGGCTATAGCTGGCCCCATCACAGTCACAGCCTCCCAAGACCAGACATCCTTACAGACTCGCCCGGGCCACGCCCCATCATGTCCCAGACCCCCACGGCTAACTCACTCCCCTTCCTCACCCTTCCCACAAGTCCACGTTTACAGCCCACCTGCCCACCTTTGGGAGATAGCTCCCAATTGCTCAGTGGGGCTTCCAGGCAGATGCAGAGGCCGCCCCACCGCCTCCCCCTGTGCCAGCAGCAGACCAAGCGTTTGCCTCTGCCGGTCTCTCCTACAAGAGCGCCCTTCCGCTTCCCCCCAAAAGTCTTACTCCTGTGCACCCTTAGGAAGGCTCCCCTGACTGCTGCGCCGGGGACTTCCTGAGTCCCCGCGATACCACCGCCATGTCACCACGCCCCGCACCTTGGGCTGTTGCTTCCTTGTGTGCGTATCTAGCTCTCCTTTTTACACTGTTTACCGGCGAGGGCAGTATCCAATAGTTGAGGATTGATGAATGAATGGATGGGGCATTCCAGGGAAAGGGCACCACCGCAAACTCCCTGGAACGGGATTTGGGCGTTGAAGCAACACCGAGAAATCCGGTGGTTGTGGCTCAGGGTTAGGATCAGGGAGAGGCGGCTGCGGACGAGCCTCGGCCAAGGTCGCACATGCGGCTTCTGCCACCTGCTCCAGGGTCCCCAGGTGCTTTGACAGCAGCTGGAATATTTTTAGTGCATACTCCAGCCGAGGGAGCAGAGTCTGCCAGACAGCTGCCGGGAGGGATCTAGGGGGGTGATGGAGAAAGAGGAAGTGATGAAGGAAGAGGGGGAGGGAGGGGAGAGAAAGCGAGAAGAGAGAGAGAAAAGAGGAAGAGGAGGGAAGAAACAAAGACAGAGACAGAGAGAAACATACCCTGCAGTTGCCAAACTCTTCCAGCACGTAGATGGGAAGGAGTTAGAGGCTACTGCCCTAGATCTGGGTTTGGCAAACAACAGTCCACAAGCCAAACTGAGCCCACTGCCTCTTTCAGTAAATAAAGTTTTATTGGAATGTAGCCAGTTATCCAGCAATGAGTAACATGGAAGCCAAGACTATGACAACAGCTTTTGGGAAATGAAAAAGCTTCGGGTGGCACCTGTGGCTCAAAGAAGTAGGGCACCAGCCCCATATACCAGAGGTGGTGAGTTCAAACCCGGCCCCGGCCAAAAACTACAGAAACAGAAAAAAAAAAAAAAAAAAAAAAAGGAAAGAAAGGAAAACCTTTATTTTGAGCTGAGAAGTGAGAAGACAGAAGGTGATGCTCAAGTCTGTCTCCCCAAGCTGTATCCTCATACACAGAGGATAGCTAGGGGTGAGATAGGAAATTGGAGCAAGGGGTGATCTGATTGGATCATGCAAAGGAGTGGTGATGAGTCCTTTGGCTCTTAAATCTGTAATGCAACAAAACAGGGCACCCCTTGCTTCTTAATTGGATCCCTTTTCCTCTTTCTTGGACCAGAGTACTTAGGTTCCATCTGTGGTTGACTTTTTCTCTGGAGTTATGACTCAGGCATGCTTAGATTATGTGACTTGCAACCTGGAGATTCTGATATATGAAAGTTACATCATATTGGACTAATTCTGCTGTTACACAATGCCCTTCTGTTCAGCTACAACATAGTTCAGTGGTCTTGGGGAAGATTATATAGCCTGTGATGCCAAGAACATTTGCCCTCTGGTTCTTTACAGAAAAAGTTTGCCAACTCTTGCCTAAGACAAAATGATCTCTTTGCGGGACAGTTGTCAATGGTCATTAGTGATTTTCACCACTATTTCTGGTTCTCCTTCCAGGTACAAGGAGGAGTATATTGTTCCACTCCTGAAATTAGGGTTATGTGAACTGCTTTGGCCAATGAAATGAGAGCAAAAAGGGTGTCATTTCCCCAGGAAGTCCTTAGGAGCTGGGACCTGATTCCAGTGTCTCTTTGCCTTCTTTTGAGACCTGGGATAGGAGAAGTTGTGATGTTGGGTTGTTGAATGAGAGTGATGAAGAACAAAACATCAGAAACTAAGGGGTAGAATAATAGTCACTAAATATGGAAGAATAAAGCCCAGACATCACAGCTTTGTAAGATCAAAGCTCAAAGTGGAGTTCTTTCTTGGAATATACATCTACATCAATGTTAGAAAAATTGATCAACGGATTTAAAACAAAGTAAACTTATTGATCCTTTTCAGTGGTTCTTAACTTTATGTACTTTGCAGTTCTGTTATTAGGTGCATACAAGTTTGGGACTGTTTTATCTTCTTGATGAATTAAAAGCTCTGATTTGATAGCCCTTATTTCTAATAATACACCAAAAATATAACTATTAGTTGGCTCTGCTGCCACAAAATATTAGACAGTAGGTAGCTTAAACAAGAGAAATTAATTTTCTCATAGTTTTGGAGTCTAGAAGTTTGAGATCAGGGTACCAGTGTGGTTGGGTTCTGGTAAGGGCCCTTTTTCTGGTTTGCAGACATCTGCCTTCTCTCTGTGTCTTCACGTGGCCTTTTTCTCAGGCCACCAGTCATACTGGGTTAACATCTCACCCTTATAACCTCAGTTAACCTTAGTTGCCTCCTAAAAGCCTTATCTCCAAATTCCTTCATACTAGGGGTTAGAGTATCAACACAGGAATTTCAGGGAGACACAATTCAGTCCAGCAATAACTTTATTAATATGGGTACAGTTTTGTTATGTTTTTAATATTTTCCAGGCTTTTTTTCATCCTTTACTTTCAAATATTTAGCATTTTTTTGTATCAGTGTTTCTTGTAAATAGCATAAAACTTGAATTAAGGGGGAAAAATATATACCCTGACAATCTTTTGTTTGTTAATTGGAGTTTTTGTCCATTTACATTTCTTGTAATCATAGGCAAGTTTCACATGTTTTCATTATTTATTTTGGGCTTTCTATTGTACCACCTTCCCTGTGAATCTTATTTTGGATTATTTTTCATTCTAATTTCCTTCCCCCTCTACTATGTATAAGTTATAGACTAATCCTATTCTTCTAGTATTTACCATAAAATCTTAAATTTCTCCAACGCTCACTCAAATATTACCCTCTCCACAAATGATACAAATAGTCTAAGACCTTCTTCTTGTACTCAGCTATTTGTCATTGTTTCCTAAATTTAGTGAATGTCTTACACATTGAACATTATAAGTTGTTAATGTTGATCTTCTTTTTTTTGTAGAGACAGTCTCATTTTATCGCCCTCGGTAGAGTGCCATGGTGTCACACAGCTCACAGCAACCTCCCACTCCTGGGCTTAGGCCACTCTCTTACCTCAGCCTCCCAAGTAGCTGGGACTATGGGTGCCGCCACCACGCCTGGCTATTTTTCTGTTTTGCAGTTCAGCTCAGGCTGGGTTTGAACCTGCCACCTTCAGTATATGGGGCTGGCACCCTACTCGATGAGCCACAGGTGCTGCCCTCTTTTTTTTTTTAGACAGAGTCTCAGTATGTCACCCTCAGCAGAGTGCTGTCACATCACAGCTCACAGCAACCTCCAGCTCTTGGGCTTAGGTGATTCCCTTGCCTCAGTCTCCTGAATGGTGATGTTTCTTAAGATTCAACAACATATTTTCTTTTTCCTTTTTTTTTTTTTTTTTGAGACAGAGCCTCAAGCTGTCACCCTGGATAGAGTGCTGTGGCATCATAGCTCACAGCAACCTCCAATTCCTGGGCTCAAGTGAGTCTCTTGCCTCTGCCTCCTAAGTAGCTGGGACTACAGGCACCCACCACAATGCCAGGCCATTTTTTGGTTGCAGCCATCATTGTTGTTTGGCGGGCCCAGGCTAGATTTGAACCTGCCAGCTCAGGTGTATGTGGCTGGTGCCTTAGCCCGTTGAGCCACAGGTGCTGAGCCTCATCCACATATTTTCTACTTTTTTGTTCACTGTTTGCTCCTGTATATCAGCCCTTCTCCCTGAATGATCACTTTCTGCCTGAAAAAACTCCCTCAATTTCCTTTGATGAGGATCTACAGGTGGTAAATCCTCAGCTACTGTCTTTTCATCCTCATCCTCCAAAGATATTTTTTTGTCAGATGAACATTTCTGGTTCACTAGTTATTTTCTCTCAGCACCTTGAAAGTGTTACTCTAGAGTGTTCTGACTTCCAGGTTGTGGGACTGAGGAATTGGCTCTCAGTTTGTCATTCTCACTTTTCTGGTTGGCTTTGGTTTTCCCCATTTTCCTTCAGTGTATCTTTTTATATATCCTGCTTAGAATTTGTTTGGTTTTTTGGATACATAGATTGATGCCACTCATTAGTTATGGAACATTCTCAACCTTTATCCTTTAAGATATTGCCTCCCTTCTCTCCTCTGTCTTTTAACTTTCTTTTTCTCTTCCTGTGTTTGGGAAATTTAACCAGCTCCATCTTCCAGTACCTCAGTCTTCTTTTCGGCTCTCTCAAACCCAATGCTAACCTATCTAGTGTTTTAAATCTCAATTATTAGCATTTAAATATTTCTCTAGTTCTATTTGGCTCTTCTACAAATGTTACTGTCTTGCTCTTTGTTTCCATTTCAGGATTAAACACATGGATTTAGGTTCTGATGATGTCAACAGTGGAGGTCTTCACTGCTGTCATTTCTGCTGCCTCCCATCCACATTGAGCTTTTCAATAAGGCTGGGAGGTGTTGGGGGGAATTCTTTGAGGCTAGAATTGAAGGTTCTTTTAGCACAGAGTCACTACCACCCTTAATTGCTCTAAAGCACGTCATCTACTTGAGACTTTCCGACACCCAGATAGTGCAGTTGGAGTTGCAAACTCATGAGATTATGAATCAGTGGATGAGATTTTACCCCCTCCTCCTAAAAGCAAGATCTAAGACTCATTCCCTTTCCATTCCTGGATTGTACATTTAAGGAAATTATTCCAATTTCTAGTCTACCTTTATGTTCAGTGGTTACCCTTTGAGGTCTTGACTTACCAACGCTGTCTTGTCTAACACTTAAGCAGGGGCTCCTGCCTACAATGACATTTTTGCCTGTTTCTTATTTTCTAGTTGGCCTGCTGATACATTAAGAAACAGATCTAATTGGCTCGGCGCCTGTGGCTCAACGGGCTAAGGTGCCAGCCACGTACACCTGAGCTGGCGGGTTCTAATCCAGCCCCCAGGCCCACAAACAACAATGACGGCTGCAACCAAAAATGGCCGGGCATTGTGGCGGGCGCCTGTGGTCCCAGCGACTTGGGAGGCAGAGGCAAGAGATTCGCTTGAGCCCAGGAATTGGAGGTTGCTGTGAGCTGTGATGCCATAGCACTCTATCTGGGGTGACAGCTGGAGGCTGTCTCAAAAAAAAAAAAAAAAAGAAACAGATCTAATTTATTGTTACCCAGCACTTTTAGTTGTTTTTGAGCTATCAGCTTTGAAATCTAGTCCACTATGAGGTCGAAGTCGAAGTTTACTGTATTTCCTATCTAAATGTTTGGGATCATTCTGTGGAGACTCTGGAACTCAAAGAGGAATCAGATGCTTATGGAAAGAGCTGGAAACAGAGACCTCTCTGACAAGATATTGAAGCACACAAAGCAAAGCCAATTAAAATAGCCAGAAAAGTCAGCAGTGGATTAGAGTAACTTTGGAAATAGTCACAGATGCACAGAGGATCTTACTCAAGGAGAATGGGGCATTTCAAATCTGTACATGGCATAGGACAATTGGAGAGTTCGTTGGGGTGAGACAACCTCTACCCCTCTCTTTACCCCCAAATAAGTCCTAGATGTATAAAAATTAAAATTATAAACCAAAAAAATGGGAGAATTTGTGTCAATGACAGGAAGGGCTCCCAAAGCACAAGAGGCATTTAAAGATTGCAGTTTGAAAAACACAAAAATAGTGTTTACAGCAAAGTGTCCCTAAACAAAATTAAAAGGTACATTTAGAAAGCATTTACTCTATAAAAGTTTATTATCCCTAGTTTATCTTTTTTCTTGATTCAGAATAAGTTATTATCCCTAATTTAAGAGAATTATGTAGGAATGAGAAAAAGACAAATACTCAATGGGAAATAAATTGAACCAGCTAGTTAGAAAAAAGGCCCATTGACTTGGCGCCTGTGGCTCAACGGGCTAAGGCGCCAGCCACGCACACCTGAGCTGGTGGGTTCAAATCCAGCTCGGGCCCGCCAAACAACAATGATGGCTACAACCAAAAAAAGGCCGGGAGTTGTGGCGGGCGCCTGTAGTCCCAGCTACTTGGGAGGCGGAGGCAGGAGACTCTCTTGAGCCCAGGATTAGAGGTTGCTGTGAGCTGTGATGCCACAGCTCTCTATCCAGGGTGACAGCTTGAGGCTCTGTCTCAAAAAAAAAAAAAAAGGCCCATAGATAGAAAGCTCCTTGGTAATAGAAGAAATGAAATGTGAATGGGCCAGGCACAGACCCAGCACTTTGGGAACTGAAGGCCAAAGGACTGCTTGAGTTCAGGAGTAAAAGACCAGCCTGGGCAATACAGCAGGACCCCGTATCTACAAAAAGTAAAAACAAAAAAATTTGCCAAGGGTAGTGGTACATGCCTATAGTCCCAGCTACTCAGAAGGCTTGAGCAAGACGATTGCTTGCGCCCAGGAATTGTAGGTTATAGTGATGAGGATACCACTGCACTCCAGCTTGGACAACAGAGCAAGACACTTTATCTTTATAAAAAAAAAAAAAAGACAGCTGTCACTTGACAGTTTAGTCAAATGAAAAATGGGAATGTTTTGGCCTCACACATAAATGGTGTCCCCAGAAGTCCATTCTTACCTGGCACCAACTGAGAAAGGGTGCTAGGCAACAGGAGACTGAACAGGTCTGGCTTTGTTCCACTGTGTCAACTCCTCTAGGCCGGACCCTGTCCTGTCCCCTTAAATGTTTAATGGGGAGGTGTGGAGGGTGGGTGGTAGCTGGTTGAGCTCAGTGATGAGTTGAGCTTCTTTGGCATCATCAGCAGACATCCAGGCAGGAGGTGGCAGGTGTGGGTACAGCGCCTGAGTTCCATCCACCTTCCTCACTGCCTATCCTGGGTTGGGCGTAGTGGCTCACTCCTGTAATTTAGCACTCTAAATTAGGCCAAGGAGGGAGGATTGCTTGGGCTCAGGAGTTCAAGACCAACATGAGCAAGAGTTATACTCTGCCTTTACTAAAAATAGAAAAAATTAGACAGGTGATACGGTATACACCTGTAGTCCCAGTTACTTGGGAAGCTGAGGCAGGAGGATTACTTGAGTGCAGGAGTTTGAGGTTGCTGTGAGATAAGCTGACACCACGGCACTCTAGCCTGGGCAACACAGTGAGACTCTGTCTCAAAAAGCCCCAACCTCCCACAAAGATGGTCAGAGACCAGCTTTCTTGCTCCCACTCAGATTCCCCGTAACTAATTCTTTGTAGAGGTTTCCACACTGGCCAGTGGCCTTATGACTCTGAACCCCAATTGTTGTGGACTGAATGCTCATGTCCCCCCAAATTCCTGTGGTGAGGACCTATCCCCCAATGAGATGGTATTTGTAGAATGGGGTTTGGGGAGGTAGTTAGAGCTAGATAAGGTTGTGAAGGTGGGGCAGTGATGGGATTCAGCAGAGCTTGCGCACTGTCTTTCCCTTTCTCTCTCCTCTGTGTCATGAGAAGACACAGCAAGAAGGTGGACATCTGTAAACCAGGAGATTCCTCACCTGAACCCAAGTCAGCCAGAAGCTTGATCTTGGCTTTTCTAGCCCCTAGAACTGTGAGAAATAAATGTCAAGTTGTTTAGGCCATTATGACGACACCCCTGAACTCCAGGTAACAGAGCAGGACACTGGCTCAAAAAACCCCACTCCTATGTGTGAAGAGAGGGTAAATGGCAGGATCACACTTATGGTGCATCTTAGAAGGGACAGGTGAAGCCTACTAAATGCAGAACACAAATGTTTTCACACAATAAACGAGAAAATCCCTGAAGGTTATGTCGAACAGTTGGATGAAAATATTTCAGATTATATATGAAGCCCGCATGCTGTACCCTATGATTGCACTAATGTACACAGCTATGATTTAATAATAATTAAAAAAAACACTCCTGGGTGATGCTTGTGGCTCAAAGGAGTAGGGCGCTGAACCCATATGCCAGAGGTGGTGGGTTCAAACCCAGTCCCAGCCAAAAAACTGCAAAAAAAAAAAACCACCCACTCCTTGTACCAGTGTGTTTTTGTTGGAATGAGCACTGATCATCTCTAGAGACAGAGGGTAATTTTGTTTTAGCGCTTTGGTGCAGAGACCAATATTCAAATCCCATTCTGACCACCAACTGGTTTGTGTGATGGGAGAGGGAGGTCAGGCAGCTACTTCCCTTATGTAACTTGGGCTACTTATGGTTGCTGCATTGGGGTGGAGGCCATGGCCATTAACTCTGAGAAGTGCCTCCTTCCCTACCGCCACATGGAAGCCAGGACAAGCCTAATCTATGGAGGATTCCTCAGAAGGGAAGCTGCCCACATCCCAGGACTGTAGGCTGCTTGTCAAAGCCTTCTCTTGACTAAAAGAATAGAGGCCACAGACAAGCAGATTACACGGTTTATTTGTGATGTTGGTGAATCTCAGGACAGAGGTAGTGTGGGAAGAGTGGGGATGGCGTATCAAGCAGCAGAGCTAGAACTCCACCTTGCAGGCTGGGAAGGCCTCATCTTGCATGGACACCATGCTGTTGCTGCCCAACACCGTGATGCCCAGTGCCTGACACTGGGTGTGAGTCTCCTCGTACCACTTGTGCATGGCCACCGAGTCAAAAGTGGGAATCAGGGTCACCTGCAGGTAGGACAGACAGACCATCAGTGAGGGCAATGCCTTCTGCCCTCCTGGCCCAGCCCAAATCTCCTTCCTTTCCCAGCACTGAAGGGCCCTCTAGTCTCTTCTCTAAACTTGTTTGCTCTGCCTTAATTTCTGCAGCTGGTGGCCAGCCCATCCCTGAAGTCCCTTCAGTGCAGAGGAGCAGAGGAGACCAGGCCATTTTTCTGCAAATCCCTCCCCAAGCCAAGCCCCTCTCTCTTGCTCTCACCTCTGGGCCTTTGCACAGGCTGTGCCCTATTCCTGGGATGCTCCTCTGGACTGAATCAGCAGCTGTGTGAGTGCAGGGACTGCACACCTGGACAGTGTGAGAGTGTCCTTCCTCTATCTAAACTAGCCTTACCCTCCAAGGCCTGGTTTCAATGTCATGGCTTCATGAGGCCTTTAGGGTGACCCCAGTCTTTAGGGGTCAGTTCTCAGCTGTGCAGACACTGCACAGCTCACCTATACAATGCTAGTTAAGTGACAGAGTGTGGGAGAGGAGGTTATAAAATGATCCTTGCCCTGTGTCCTCTCCCAGGTTTCCTGCGCAGCCAATGAGGAAGGTAACCCAATAGAACAGAGTCGAAGGGTCACCTAGGGACTGAGATGGGTGGAACTCCTGTGTTTGCCCTCATACCTGTATGGCACCAGGGCTCTCTGAGCCCTGCTAGCATCGCATCGCAGGACCATGTGGGTCAAGCGTGGTTTATCCCACCTGGGCAGGCTGGGTTTACTATGTTAAGCCCCACAGGGTGGCATGTACCTGGAGGTCACGGTCCCATTGCTGCTTGCTGGCCAGCAGCGCATCCAGCACAGCCCGCATGCCCTCTTCCTTGTGCCTGTCCTGGCCACTGATGACATAGCAGAGTGCACGCACCCTCCAGAAGAACTCCTTATCCACCAGGCGGGCACTACTCCCGCTGGGCAGATAGGCCAGGTCCAGGTAGACAGGGGAGCCCGACAGGCTGGTTGACCCACCTGGCCGTCTGCCAGCTGACCCTGCAGGGAGGAAAGACAGTCAGTGATGAGGTCCTGGGAACAGGGATAAGCTACGACCCAGAGCCCGGGCTGAGGCTCCTGGATCAACCTGTGCCCTTTTTAGCAGGAGGCTTGATCTCACTGTTTTATGGTTGCCAAACCTTCCCTGGTGGGCTCATTACTCCAGTGACTCTTTACACACTACAAACACTACCAGCTGCCCCTCTGTGCTAGGAGCCAGAGTGGGCTTAAGATGAGTCATACCAGCCAGCCGCTGTCTAGATAGACAACCCTGGAATCAGAAAGGAGAAGCAATCAGGAGAGCTTCTTGGAAGAGGGGATTTGAGTTTGAACCCTTAAAATAGCCAGTCCTTGGGACATTCTGCTGCTTCAGCAGCATCTGTCTGTTCAATTACTTAAGGAGTGTGTGTTTATCACGCTCTCCTGGACCTTTGGGAGCAATGGGACCCAGAGCAGGTATGAGAGAAAAAAGTCTTAAGCAGGACACCCAGGATGTGGCAGGCTAGATGGAGATGAGGCAGCTACTCTTGGGGCCTTCTCAAAGCCCAACCTCAGGGCCAAAGGGGCTGAGGCTACCAGCCCTGGGTGAGCTAATAATCAACTGACTAAAAGAGCATGGCTGAGTTTGGCACAGACAATGGGCAGCTTCGGGGGTGGGGGGATAAGAGTACTATAAATGTCTGAAGACCAGCAAATTGACCTAGATGAAAAAGGTGAATTCCTACAAACACAAAAACTACCACGACTGAATCATGAAGAAATAGAAAACCTGAATACAGCTACAATTAGCAAGGAGAATGAATGCTTAAGTAATTTAAGATCTCTAGACAAAGAAAAGCCCTAGACCTAATGACTTAACTGGTGAATTCTACCAAACATTTAAAGAACTAGAATTGAACTTGCTCAAACTTTTCCAAAACACTGAAGAGGAAAGAATACTTTCTAACTTATTTTATGTGGCCAGCATTATCCTGAAACCAAATTAAGCGAAAGACATTGTAAGAATACGGCAGGTCAATATCCTCTGTGAACAATAATGTAGAAATCTTCTTTATACTATTAACAAACCAAATTCAGCAGCATATTAAAATGTTTATATACCATGACCAAGTAAGATTTGTTTATGGAATGCAAGGATAGCTCAACATATGAAAAAAGTCAATATACCACATTAACAGCATAAAGAAAAAAAGACCACCTGATCATCTCCATTAATGCAGAAAGAGCATTTGACAAAATTCAACATTCTTTTATGGTAAAAATGTTCAAACTAAGAATAGAAAAATAACTACCTCAACATAATAAAAATCATATATGAAAAACCCACAGATCGTGTCACACCCAATGGTGACAGACTGAAAGCTTTCTAAGATCAGGAAGAAACAAGACAAGGATGCCTACCTTCATTATTCTATTCAACATAGTACTGGAATTCTACCCAGAGCAACTGAGCAAAAATAAAGAAAAGGTATCCAAGTTGGAGAGGAAAAAGTAAAATTCTGTTTATATGATGATATGCTCTCATATGTAGAAAACCCTAAAGATATCACAAATACTGTTAGAAATAATAAGGAAATTTAGCAAAGTAGCAATTTACAAAATCAACATGCTAAATCCAGTTGAATTTCTATACACTGACAAAGAACAATCGAAAAGGACATTAAGAAAATAATTCCAGGCTCGGCGCCTGTGGCTCAACGGGCTAAGGCGCCAGCCACGTACACCTGAGCTGGTGGGTTCGAATCCAGCCTGGGCCTGCCAAACAACCATGACGCCTGCAACCAAAAAATGGCCGGGCGTTGTAGTGGGCGCCTGTAATCCCAGCTACTTGGGAGGCAGAGGCAAGAGACTCGCTTGAGCCCAGGAATTGGAGGTTGCTGTGAGCTGTGATGCCATAGCACTCTATCCAGGGTGACAGCTTGAGGCTCTGTCGCAAAAAAAAACAAAAAAAAAAATTTCAGATTATGTATGAAACCAACACATTGTACCCCTTAATTGCACTAATGTACGCAGCTGTGATTTAATAAAAAAAAAAAAAGAAAGGAAGGAAGATTTCCAGATCAGCAAATACCGTAAACTAATTGTTCGTAACCTCCTGCTAAAATGAAATTCAAAAAAAAATTTCCAGATCAAAATGATCTCAGCCATAAGCAGTAACTTGTAACTTTGAGCTCTTGACTATTTTAAATATTCCTATAATGAAGAATACTCATGTCTACATTACTCTGGAAGAAACTTACAATTTTGTTTCTATTCATAATGAGTGGTCTTGGCTCAGCGCCTGTGGCTCAAGCAAGTAAGGCGCCAGACATATACACCTGAGCTGGTGGGTTCAAATCCAGCCCAGGCCCGCCAAACAATGACGGCCGCAACCTTATAGCTGGGCATTGTGGGGGGCACATGTGGTCCCAGCTACTTGGGAAGTAGAGGCAGGAGAACTGCTTGAGCCCAGGAGTTGTAGGTTGTTGTGAGCTGTGATGCCACAGCACTCTACCCACAGTAACAGCTTAAGGCGCTGTCTCAAAAAATAAAAAAAAAAGAATGGTCTTCAGGGCAGCACCTGTGGCTCAGTGGCTAGAGCGCCAGCCCCAGCCCCATATACAGAGGGTGGCAGGTTCAAACTGGCCCCGGCCAGCAATAAACAGCAGTGACAACTGCAGCAAATATAGGTGGGTGCCTATGGTCCCAGCTACTTGGGATGCTGAGACAAGAGAATCACTTGAGCCCAAGAGTTTGACGTTGCTGTGAGCTATGACACCATAGCATTCTACCAAGGGTGACAAAGTGATACTCAGTCTAAAAAAAAAAAAAAAAAAAATTTGGATAACGTTATAATATAAAAACATTATGAATTCAAAACAACTTAAAGCCAGGAAATAATAATAATGGTATAGATAACAATCATAACTAATAACCTATGAACCCATACTATGCTTCAGGCACTGTTCTAAATGCTTTACATGTGTTCTTTTATTAATCTTAACAACTGTATGAAGCAAACGCTATTACTATCACCATTTTACAGAAAACAGAATTTAAATGCTTTCATTCAGGAACACAGGACTTTCAATTTCTAGATCAAAACTACAAAAAGCAAAGTAGGCTAAGAATGGATAACTTACGATCGGCACTTTTCCCATAATTCATCAAACAAAAGATTACAACCAATTTAAACAATTGAAAAGAATTTTTTAAAAACCTCAAATATATAAAACTGATCACTTTCAATCTTATTAAGAATTAATAAGTTTAAACATTCTATTTGGTTTGATTTTTGGATATTTGCAAGCAATTTTTGGTTTTTAGTTTAGTATTTAAATTAAATTTAATGAATTTAAATTAAATTCATTAAAATTTTGGAACAGATTCAACACGAATATGTTATTACGATAACCATCTAGGCATAATCATTTCATGGTCATCAAAATGTCATTTAAGTGGTTTTTAAAACACTTCCATTCATTAAAACACTTTTCATTTGGTCAATGAAAATTTAGACTTAAAAATTTTTTGTTTTAAGAGACAACGTTTCACAATGCTGCCTAAACTGGAGGAGACATTCATAGGCACCATCAGAGAACACCGTGACCTCAAACTCCTGGCCTTAACCAATCCTAAAAATTAGATTCTCTGAATAATCTACAACATTAAGAACAAGGTGGAAGGGCTCAGTGCCCATAGCTAAGTGGTTAGGGCACCAGCCAAACAACAATGACAACTATAATAAAAAAAAAAAACAGCCAGGCCTTATGGCAGGTGCCTGTAGTCCCAGCTGTATGGGACGCTGAGGCAGGAGAATCGCTTACGCCCAAGAGTTTGAGATTGCTGTGAGCTATGATGGCATAGCACTGAGACGCTTGTCTCAAAAAAACCCCCCAAAACAAAAAACAAATTGGAACGAACAGTTTGAAAAAAGTGATAACGTAAAGTGAAAGACAATAAATTTTCTAAATATATTCAAGACCACAGCACCTAAAATATAATTATTTTAACAATAAAAATAAATGCTACTGGGCGGCACCTGTGGCTCAGCGAGTAGGGTGCCAGCCCCATATACTGAAGGTGGCAGGTTCAAACCCAGCCTCGGCCAAACTGCAAAACAGACAAATAGTGGACGCTGTGGTGGGCTGAGGCAGGAGAATCGCCTAAGCTCAGGAGCTGGAGGTTGCTGTGAGCTGTGTGACGCCATGGCACTCTACCGAGGGTGATAAAGTAAGACTCTGTCTCTGCAAAAATAAAATAAATAAATAAATGCTACCGTAACTAACATTTATACGGTGTTATCAGGGGGCACATAACTATTATTCAGTATTAATTCACTTAACTGTGACAAATGGATCAGAAAAGTGATGTGGAAGCTAAGATAAAAAAATGTTAATAGCTAGTAGTAGTCAAATAAGACTCTAATCCAGGCAGTATAGTCTGGTTTCCTCACTAATAAGCTATATTAAAAACAATAAGACAAAGATCAGTACAAAGATTAGGTATTTAAAATGTATTTAAATATCAAAGATCAGTAAATTTTATAAAGAACATACAGGGAGAAGGAACAATTCTGTACTCTTTATATGTCACTACATTGCTAAAGAATGCAAAATAAATGATTCTGTACCTCCAAAAAGTGTACACATGCCTAGCAACAGACTAAAAAGTAAAATATCAATCTACATTTAAGGGAGAACAAGTAAAGTTCATATACACTTGAGAAGTGCATAGTAGGCCAGACATGGTGGCTTATACCTGTAATCCCAGCACTCTGGAGGGCCAAGGTGGGAGGATCCCTTGAACTTAAGAGGATACAGGGATCCTCCCTGGAGAACAGGAGTTAAGGGAGACTCTATCTCTACTAAAAATAAGGAAAAAAAAATTTAGCTGGGTGTAACGGCGTGCACTTTAGTCCTAGTTACTTGTTTGACTAAGACAGGAGGATTGCTTAAGCCTAGGGGTTTGACGTCACTGTGAGTTAGGCTGAGACGCTGGCACTCTTGCCTGGGCTATAAAGTATTAATGTCTCTAGAAAAAAATTGTTATTTAAAAAAAGAAAGTACAGATACGGGCATTTAAAAATTTTTTTGAACTTCAGTCTTACTCTGAATATTTTATAAAATGCTTATTACTTAGCACATTTTTAATGAGGTTTTTTTATACATTCTATCATAGGATATATAAATATATAAACACCACACTTAAACAGAAACTTTCACTAAACAATTCTTTTAGATTCATTTACCTCGAAATCAGACTTTTGCCAATTATTTTAAGTAGCTGTTCAGCCAAAGGTGTAATGAACTTAAAAGATAAGATGCATTAAACCTATAAATCAATGCCTTCTGAGAACCTCAGTGTCTAATACTATATATTATTGTGCTACAACACTGACAGGCCATTTCATAAGCAAAAGAGCTGTTGGTCCTAAGGAAAACTAGCTACTTAGAGGAGATGGATAAATCAGTACAGTCTCATTATTAATCATGATAATAAAATACAAATAGTCACAAAAAAGATTGGCATTTTCATGAAAGTGCAGCTTGTTAATTCAATAATCACCCAACATTAAAACCAAAATACTTAGAATCATAGCCTCATTAAAAAAAAAAAAGAAAAACACTTAACTGTTATTCTACCACTGTTTTGTGTACACAAAGAAAAATCAGACAAATAGAATGTGCTGTTAAAGCAGTGGTTCTCAACCTTCCTAATGCCGTGAACCTTTAACACAATCCAAAGAGGTCCCAACCCACAGGTTAAGAACCACTACGTTAAGAGAGAAAGGATGCAGTTTTTTTTTTTTTTTTTTGAGACAGAGTGTGCCATGGCATCACATCTCACAGCAAATTCCAACTCCTGGGCTTAAGCAATTCTCCTGCCTCTGCCTCCCAAGTAGCTGGGATTACAGGCACCTGCCATATCACCTGGCTTTTTTATTTTTTTTGGTTGCAGCCGTCATTGTTGTGTAGCAGACCCCAGGCTGGATTCAAACTCGCCAGCTCAGGTGTATGTTGCTTGAGCCACAGGCGCTGAGCCAGGATGCAGTTTCTATTTGACAAAGTCATCATTATCAACCAGTTTACTTTTTTTTTTTTTTTTTTGTAGAGTCAGAATCTCACTTTATCGCTCCTGGTAGAGTACCATGGCGTCACACAGCTCACAGCAACCTCCAACTCCTGGCCTTAGGTGATTCTTTTGCCTCAGCCTCCCGAGTAGCTGGGACTACAGGCACTGGCCACAAGGCCCAGCCATAACCAGTTTACTTATTAAATTTATACTTATTCTGGGCTCGGTGCCTGTGCTGGCGGGGTTGGAATCCAACCCCAGCCGGCCAAATGACAATGGTGGCTGCAACCAAAAAATGGCCGGGCGTTGTGGCGGGCGCCTGTAGTCCCAGCTATTTGGGAGGCAGAGGCAGGAGACTCGCTTGAGCCCAGGAATTGGAGGTTGCTGTAAGCTGTGATGCCACAGCACTCTATCCAGGGTGACAGCTTGAGGCTGTCTCCAAAAAAAAAAAAAATTAAATTTATACTTATTCTGATACTTACATTTGTAAGAAAAAATTTTCTAAGTCTTTGAAAAGTATGATTTTATATAAAGTTACTATTATCTACAATTCTGGAGTCCAAGTTTAAAAGGCACTAATAATTTAATTTGCTACAGATATATTAATGTTTTTGATGGCAGGACACCTCAGATTGAGTTATTACTTTTTTTTTTTTGTTAAGCAGGCCCAAGCCAGGTTCAAACCGGCCACCCCTGGTGCAAGGGCCGATGCTCTAACCAGTGAGCAACAGGCACCCAGCCAATCTATTACCTTTTTAAAATTAAAAAAAAAACAAAAAAAACTGGTCCTGAGGATTTGTACATATGTTCCAAATTAAGGTGTTACCTGATATTCAGAGTCCAGTCTGAATGAAGGGTCTCTTGGGTGATAGTTATCATTTAAACTACTTCCTCTGCTTCCAGACATCATTCTAGCACTTAAAGAGCTAGAGGGTTGAACAGAAATTCTTCTTGGAATTCTTGAAGGTTTAGACTCCATTCTTAAGGTTTTCTGTAAAATGCAAATTTTTGTTAATTGCCTTTAGGAAAATATACAGGTTTTTACTACTTAATCCTCATTAATCATCACCTTAAATCAAGAATTAAACATGCAAATTAACAATATCCCACAGTGTAAATTCTGAGACTGTTATCACTACCTCTCTTCTACAAGACAGAGATCAGAGGTCCATCAATGGTTTCCTAACTACCCCATAGCAGGCAAACATGGGAACTTTTCCTTACTCAGGTTTGGCTGGATATAAAATCCTGTATGAATTTACCTTTGATTTTCTTGGTATTTTTCTTTGTTATTAGTGTTTTCAATGCTTATAGCTATTGTGCTGTCTACATACCTAAATACGCTATCACAAGCTTTTATGTGCCTGGAAAGTCCGTACATTTCCCATCTAATTCCTGGTCATTGGTTTAAACACAGCACATTTCTTCTCTGTGTGTTTCCACTTTGAACATAAACATCATACTACTCTGTAATTTGTTTACCTTTCAATTTCCCCTTCACAACAGTGAATTTCTAGGTCAAAATCATTTAATTTAAAGTATTTTAAAATTATTGCCCGGAATATAACAGATATTCAATAAGTGCAAATTAAAATGTTATGAAAGAATGAAGCTTTTTTCCTTTCATTTACCATTCTTAAATATAACAAAAATAATACCAATAGCTGATATTTAAGGGGCATTATATATCAGGCCTGGGGATAAATACTTTCTGATTCACTGAATCTCCAAACCAATCCTGTGAGGCTGGTACTCTATTATCCTTACTTCATAGATTAGAAAATTGGCACTGAGAATAAGAAATTTAAACATGATCACACAGCTATAAAGTATCAGAAATGTTTTCAAATGCTTACTGTACTGTTGGAAAGTGATGTATTTTAAGTAAAAAGATTTATGAAACTATAAAGTATGATTTCAATTATGTAAAATAGAAAGAGAAGAAACTTCTAATGAAATAGTGACTTCCACTTTATAGAGTATAATTTCTAAGTTTTCTTCACTAAACCTTCCTCAACCCATGACAAAAGTAACCCTTACGCTATGCCTAATTTTTAACTATTTGCTAACACATTTGTGAGATTCATCCATTTTGCTGCAGGCAGTTAAGTTCTCTGACAAAGTCATCCGCATCAACTAGTTTAGTTATTAAACTTATACTTATTCTGATAAGTATAAATTTACTCTAATTTGTTTACATAGCATTCTACTGTATGAATGCACACAATCTATTTCCCATTCTATAGTGAATATACACTGGATTGTTTCCAGTTTGAAGCTATAACAAATAGTACTGTAGTAAGGGCATTACTTTCATAAAAGACTTATCAATTTTTCTGGGGCAAGGATTTAGAAGGAGGCCTGTGACTGTATCTCATATATAAATGGAATCACACAGTATATGTCATTTCGTGATTGGCTTATTTCACTTAGCCTAATGTTCTCTAGTTTCATCTATATTGTAGCATATGTCAGAATCTCCTTCCTTTTTCAAGAGGAATAATACTGCATTGTATGTAAAGTCATCTGTCTCCTAAGGGCAGGGATATGTTGAGAAATGTGTCATTAGGCTAATTCTGTCGCTGCGCAAAATGTCCTTGATATTGCTCCTAGACTACCAACATGTGGGCATGTTACCCTACTGAATACTGGAGGCAACTGTAACGCAATGGTAAATATCTGTGTATATGAATACATCCGTACATAAAATAGGTATAGTAAGAATATAGTATTATAGGGTGGCACCTGTGGCTCAGTGAGTAGGGAATGGGCCCCAAATACCAAGGGTGGGGGGTTTGAACCCAGCCCCGGCCAAACTGCAACAAAAAAACCAGCCGGGTGTTGTGGTGGGTGCTTGCAGTCCCAGCTACTTGAGAGGCTGAGGTAAGAGAATCACCTAAGCCCAAGAGCTATAAGTTGTTGTGAGCTGCGATGCCACAGCACTCTACCGAGGGCAACAAAGTGAGACTGTCTCTAAAAAAAGAAAAAAAAAAAAAAAATATATATATATATATATAATTATAATCTTATGGTACCACCCTCAGAAGTGTGGTCCATCATTGACTAGAAACACTGTTAATGTGATGAACATTACTGTACCCAATGGGTATAAAGTTTCAATTTTATTTTCTATTATTTTTCTTTCTTTCTTTCTTTCTTTTTTTTTTTTTTTTTTGAGACACAGTTCACTCCATAATCCTGGGTAGAGTGCTGTTGCATCATGGCTCACAGCAGCCTCAAACTCTTGGGCTTCAGAGATTCTCTTGCCTCAGCCTCCCAAATAGCTGGGACTACAGGCCTGTGCCACCACGTTGGCTAGTTTGTCTATTGTTAGCAGAGATGGAGTCTTGCCCTTGCTCAGGCTGGTCTTGAACTCCTGAGCTTGATCAATCTGCCCACTTCAGCCTCCCAGAGTGTTAGGATTATAAGTATGAGCCACTGCAACCGGCCTAAAGTTTTAATTTTACAAGATGAAGGCATGGAAACGGATGGTAGTAATGGTTGAACAAAATTATGAATGCATTTAATAACACTGTACAGTAATTAATTGTACACTTAAACATAGTTAAGATGATAAGTTTTATCTTACGTGTATTTTACTACAATAAAAATTTGGAGGGGGAGAAAGGGACGATGCATGTGTTTGAAAAATGAGTTGTACAACTAAAACCTGTATTTGAACTTCAGATTCTTCCCAAGCTCCATTCCCCAAAAGATACTATGGAGAATAAAGATCTTATAGGCATTTCTTCCCACATGTCCCTGTCCCGTCTCTGCAGGGATTCAGGTAGAGTCAGTACAGAAATAAAAAAGAATTTACTCAGTTTTGGGACCCAAAGACTTTCTTGGTCCCTAACACTTGTCAGAAGACTAAGGGATTCTACTACTGGATCACCAAACAACATCAGAGGTGAAATTTCTGACCTTATTTGGAATGATCTCCCTATAAAAGCTAGCTTGCCACCTCACTCCACAGCAAAGTCCACTAGTAGTCACCAAGAGTTCATCAGGTTTTTCCCTTAATAGACAAACATAAAGGATCAGTACATATCCAAAGAAGGCCACCAATATGAAAGAAAAACTAAACTAAACAAAACAAAGAACTTAAATGATGCAGGGAAAAGAAAATTTGAGGGAGAGATTTTCCTCAAAGGGATCAAACAACATTCATTCATTAAAGAGCTCATGGAAATTCAAAATGTGATACTCTTTTTAAAATGAGACACAAAGAAATAAAGTCAACATAAGGACTGAGATCAAGTTGAGGAAACCTCCCAGAGCAGAACAAAATGAAGAAGAAAATGTAACACATAAATCAGAGAATTGTCAAGAGGATTATCGTTTGACAGAGTTATAGGAAAGGAGAAAAAAATAGAAATAAAGAAAAAAAGCAATCTTTTTAGAACTGAAGGATATAAACCTCCACATTCAAAGGGCTCGAGAGTATGCAGCAGGACCAAAAAAAAGGCAACTTCATGCACAACATATCATCTTTAAACTCCAGAAAACCAGAAATAAAGAAGAGCCTTAAGTTAGCAGTGATGATAAATAAGTCACATACAAAGTACTATCAAAGTAATTAGCATGGGTTCTTAACAAGAACGTTAAACTTTGAGGACAGTAAAACTACCTGTGTAAGGCAGAGAATAGGACACATTTTTCAACATTCGAGGTGACATAAAAAAATCAAAACAAAACACAACCACAGTAAGCTCAACCAAGAGTATACTCTAGGAAAATAGAAGCGTAAAGCGGAAAACATGGAACTGAAGAAGTAATGACAAAGAGAAAGTGATGGTATACAGAAAGCATAGAGAGCAAGCAGACTGAAGCAGGACCTCAGGCTGCAAAAGTTCTAAGGAAAAAAATAGCACCACATAGAAACTATTTCGTTGACATGTGGTAGAGACAGCAGTACAACTGGAAAAAGCACTGAGTGCATAGAAGGGCAATCTGAATCGCAAGAAATGTAATAGTAAATTATTACTATTCTAGAAATTACTGTTATTAGTAATAACAGTATTAGCACAACATTTAGAAAAAAATGAAGGTAAATAAATCCTAGAAGAAAGCGTTAAAACAGTTGAGGGTCACTGCCTATGGAAAGTAGGACTAGGGCCTGAGTAAAGAGTGGGACAAAGGATACTTTTTCTTGTTAGCAAGATGACTGTATTTCTGTTTGCTAGGAAGAGTCCCAGTTTATGCCCCCAAAAGTCCTCACACCTATGCTCATTATCTCAGAATAATCATTAAAAGTGCCTATGTTGTCTCTTGTAAGTAGCCTGGTTTGGTTGATCAAGCGTATGGTCCCCTAACTTCTATCATTAGCTTTTTATAAACTATGTACATATTTGATAAGTCCATAAAAAATTCTGTGTTACAAAGAGGTGAATTTTGTATCCGGGCGTTGTGGCGGGTGTCTGTAGTCCAAGCTACTTGGGAGGCGGAGGCAAAAGAATCACCTAAGCCCAAGAGCTGGAGGTGGCTGTGAACTGTGTGACGCCACAGCACTCTATGGAGGGCCATACATAGACTGAGAGACTCTGCCTCTACAAAAAAAAAAGGCGAATTTTGAATTGGAAAATTTTAAAGGACATTAGGAAAAAAATAGCTAAACACACCAACATACAAAAGCCCATAAATAATTAAGTAGCAGACATTATTTTATCAAAAAGGCTATGAAAACTCTAAACAAGAAACTGTATTTGTGATCTGAGGATTTTAAACATAAAGACAAAATGCTTTTTGAAAGAGGAATGTCAAGAATTGGCTCTATAACAGCAATAATGCTTCTGTAGTGTCTTTGCCTATATTTATGTTCAATTCTTACTTGCAGAATAAAACTAACCCAGTAGGTAATCTGTATAAAACAAACCTCTTAGGAGAAGGCAAAGAGAGAAAGTCCTCAGAGAGATAAAATTTGACACTGTATGAAACTATTTTTGGCAATTCCTCTACATTAAGTTGATTGAATTTTGACAATGTAGGTGTTACAAGGAAAACTTATATAATTTGGTTGCATAAGTGGTAGGTCAATAGCAAAAAATACAGTGAAAAGTAAAATGAGCACTCTTTGAAAAACTTCTACCAACTTACAAGGTTCTATGAGGCATCTTTTCAAATTCATTCATTCAAAAAACTTTTAGATACTTATGTGCTAAACACATTTGTTAATACTAAACAAGGGGAGGAGGTGGGAGGAAGCCCCTAACATACTGAGATGTTGCCTACAAAGAAATTATAGTGTAGTAGGGAATAAATTACACAAATAAACACACAAATAATTACATGCTATAAGCAGAAAGGTGTAAGAAAAACTAGCAGAAAAGGGACCCTTGAAGCTTAATGGTTTTAACTAAGATTTAAAAGTGTACAACACAAAAAAAGGTCATAAGGGTCTCTTAATTTCCTTCTGTCACTATTTAGTGGTTCTTTAAATACAGATTTGATTCCAGAATTGGACAGCCAGGTTCTCTTCCTGCCCGGTGATAAGATAAAACTTATCCACAGGGCTGGCTTCACAGATGAGGCACCTGTGGCTCAGTGAGTCGGGCGCTGGGCCCATATACTGAGAGTGGCGAGTTCAAACCCGGCCCTGGCCAAACTGCAACAACACAAAATGTAGCCGGGCATCGTGGCGGGCGCCTGTGGTCCCAGCTACTTGGCAGGCTGAGGCAAGAGAATTGCCTAAACCCAAGAGTTGGAGGTTGCTGTGAGCTGTGTGACACCATGGTACTGTATAGAGGGCAATATAGTGAGACTCTGTCTCTACAAAAAAAAAAGTTCTGCTGTTGTTGGGCTCAGCAGCCTGTGGCTCAAGCAGCTAAGGTGCCAGCCACATACAACTGAGCTGGAGGATTCGAATCCAGCCCGGGCCGCCAAACAACAATAAGAGCTGCAACCAAAAAATAGCTGGGTGTTGTGGTGGGTGCCTGTAGTCCCAGCTACTTGGAAGGCTAAGGCAAGAGAATCTCTGAAGCCCAAGAGTTTGAGTTTGCTATGAGCTGTGACACCACAGCACTCTGAGGTGGCATAGTAAGACTTTGTCTCAGAAAAATTAAATAAAAGTAAAAAATAAGAGTTCTGCTGTTCATATCCTGAAATTCTTCATAATTGTGTCATTGAGCTATGTTTTATAAGTGAAGTCAGGATAGTGGAAGAGGAGCTGAAGCAAAAGAGACATAACACCTTTCTGCCATGTCTTGCCACTCAATTTGCATACTGCACTCCTGATTGTTACTCTGCTTCTGAAATACAATTAATAATTTGAGCAAGTGTTAATACTGAACTCCTGAGCATGCCTGGGCTACTGGAACTATGTGCTCTTACTCAACACATCTATGACAAGAGTTAAGGGCAGGCACTGACAGACACAAGAAGCCACACTTTTATTCTCTGGAACTATTTTCAAATGCATAACATAAAGGTAATGAGCCACAACAATCTTACAATCCATATTTGAAATTTTTACTTTACTGAACTTTTCAACTTCTGAGGTGAAGTCTCTGGGTAAAGATTCTCTGGAGCAGACATAACTGCTAGTTTACCTATTCTTTTACTCTGTTGAATATGCTCTCACCTTAAGCCATTCTAACAGTGGTTGATAGGAGCAACCAGAGTAGAAAATGGATATACACACCCAGTTCACAAACCTGTGTCTTGCTTTAGATACTAATGAAACTAACATACTTATTTTTTATATAGTCTCAAGCTGTTGCCCTAAGTAGAGCACTGTGGTGCCTTGGGTAGAGTGCTGTGTCATCACAGCTCACAGCAACCTCAAACTCTCAGGCTCAAGCGATTCTCTTAATCTCAGTCTCCTGAATAGCTGGGACTGACACCTACTACAATGCCAGGCTATTCTTAGAGATGGGGTCATCCTCTTGCTTAGGCACCCTTGGCCTCCCAGAGTGCTAGGATTACAGGCATGAACCACTGAGACCAGCCTGCAACACAAATCTTGTTGAAGAAATATTCTAGGGTTCAAATTACTTCTACAAGTAATTTCTTAAGTATAATGATCAAGGGATAACTCAGTATACACTGAAATAAATAAGGCACCACAAAGTCTTGAAGACACAAGATGATAGTAACAAATATACCAAATCATTTTATATTATGTTTACAATGCATACATGTAGAAAGTCTGAAAAATATGTGCAGGGGTCTCGGAGCCTGTAGTCCCAGCTAACTTGGGAGGCTGAGGCAAGAGAATTGTTTAAGGCCAAGAGTTTGAGGTTGCTGTGGGCTGAGACTTCGGCACTCTACCATAGTAAGACTCTGTCTTAAAAAAAAAAAAAAACCCAGAAAAAAACCAAAAAAAACCAAAAACGCTGAATAAAACTCTCAGAATTCAAATATAAATAGCCATAATTACTGTATTTTGCTCTGTACAATGGGTACTTTTTGCCCAAATTTTTGAAAGAAAAATAGGATAGGAAGTATATATGGACAGTACTAATTCTGTATGTATACAGATGTTTTAATTACTTTATTTATGCTTATGCATTATAAAGTGTGAATGCAGTAAGTATATCTGTATCCAAAATAATACTCTGGAATAGGAGAATAAGCAAGAGCCTCAAGCTTCCCCCCTCCAATTGCACCAGACACCACCACTGCCATCTTGGAAGTGGGCACACCACTGACAGTCAATAGCTGAAGTGGCCATGAAATGATGCCTCCTTCTCTCATAACAGGCATGAGGCACGGAGCTGGCGACTACAGAGAAGCCCAGAGCAAGCCCAAGCAGCAGGTGAGACTGGTCCAGATGACCTAAGGACACAACCTCCCCCACTTGTCTCCTGGCCCACCTTTGTCCTCACATCCTCTCATTTCCTATTCCCACCCATGTCTGTCAGTGGGAATGTGGCCACAGCTGCTCCACTGAGTAACCTGGCAAGCATATTTTCCAAGAAGCTGGTGTGGGGTGCCAGGGCTGGCCTTGCCTATCCTGGGGCTCCTGATGGTAGATCTCTGCCCTTTCTGGGCTGCCTCATCTTTTACACAGCTGGTCCCCTGCTGACATTGCCCTAAGGATAAAGATCCCTAAGCTGGAGTCTGGGAGACCTGTGTTCTATGACCTAGTCATATTAGCAGCCTGCTGTTGTGAACTTGGGCCTTCGTCCCAATGAAGTTTTGTCTGTAAAGATACCTGACAGCAAAGCATGAAAGATGGAGGTACCTGAGCCCACAGATTGTAATTTTCAGTCTATTATTCATCCAAACCCCCAATAGTGTTTGAGCTGGTTTCATATCCCAAACCTACTAGGAGGAAGAACCATCTAGGATGTTTGACAACTAAATGTATATACCCAGGCTTTCTCCTGGAGAGTTGATTCAGTGTATTGGAGTGTGGTTTAGAAGTCTTCTTAATCAGTCCCCCAAGTGATCTATAGGATTTACAACTTTGGGAAAGGCTGGAATTGTTCACTCTGACAGTACTGAGTGCCCAAGGCCTGGATGGCTAAAGGAGGTCATAGTGTAGACATAAACAGAAATGTAAATGCAGAGTACTTAACTGGGGTACCATGAGGGAAGGATTCCCTCAGCATGGTGTACTGGGGTCCTCAGAATGGAACCATGTGTGTGAGAGTTGAGTATTCCATCTCTGAGCAATACCCAAAAGTCACAAGGAATATTCCTCCCGTCCTAAGGTACCAAAAATAAGTTGAATAATCTATAATCTAGTGGACTTTCACGAGTTTACCAGAAAGCTAAGGGTTGCAAGGCAACAAGATGAATTGAACTGTAAAGGATGACAAACCCCTCCACTGGAAGAAACAGGACAAAACCTGCTAAGAAAAATGGTCAAATTTTAACGAATTCTTAAATTGCTAAAGGTCAAATGTTTGCTAGGGTGACAACTAAGAAACTCTAGAAGGCAGATTGAATCACAGTGCAATGAAGGAGTAGGTGGTGGGATCTTGCTGTCTGATTAGCCCTTTCTCTGCCTTGCTTGTTTGAGCTTCAGCTGAATTCAAAATGGCTGGCGGTAAGGTTGGGAAGGACTCTGGAAAGGACAAGACAAAGGTGGTTTCCCGCTCACAGAGAGCCGGCTTGCAATTCCGGGTGGGCTGTGTTCATCGACACCTGAAATCTAGGATGACCAGTCATGGACGTCTGGGCGCAACTGCCGCTGTGTACAACAGTCATCCTAGAGTACCGCAGAGGTATTTGAACTGGCAGGAAATACATCAAAAGATTTAAAGGTAAAGTGTATTTATTAACCCTCGTCACTTGCAACTTGCTATTCGTAGAGATAAGGAATTAGACTCTCTCATCAAGGCTACAATTGCTGACAGTGGTGTCATTCCACACATCCACACATCTTTGACTGGGAAGAAAGGACAACAGAAGACTGTCTTAAAGGATGCCTGGATTCCTTATTATCTCAGGACTAAATACTCTTAACAGCTGTCCAGTGTTGGTGATTCCATTGGACTGCATCTCTGTGAAAAACACAAATTTGCCTTTTTGTAATTCTATTTGAGCAAGTTGGAAGTTTAATTAGCTTTCCAATCAATCAAATGTCTGCATTCAAGTCTTAACCCTATTTAAGTGTTACTGTGGCTTCAAAGAAGCTATTGATTCTGAAGTAGTGGGTTTTGATTAGGTTGACTTTTTAAAAAACTGTTTGGATTTTAATTGTGATGCAGAAGTTATAGTAATAAACATTTGGTTTTGTACATACATTATTTCCACTCTGGTGGATAAGCTCAATAAAGGTCATATCCCAAACTAAAAAAAAAAAAGAAACTCTGGAAGCAAACACAAGGAAAGTATTTTCCATAGACCTCTACTGAGTGTTCGCAAGAAAGAATAAGGGTAGCCAGATGACCTAAGAGTCTCTTTTTTCTGTAGCATAATCAGGCAGGTCATGCCTAATGTTTACTAGATGAGGATAACCTATCCATATCCCCCAACCTTTATGGGTACAATACAGTGATTACTTATTGCCCAGAGTTAGGAAACCCAATTTAAGCAAGGACTCAGCACACTGATATAGGTACAGGACTGTAGCTACCAGGCCGTGAAACCTATCTGCCAAAGACCCTCTACCAATACAAGGCAGAAGTCAGCTGCCAAGGGGTGGGGAGGGACACACACAGAATCTGCACTCTAGAATGAACAAGAGGCAGAAAGAAAGGCATAAATGCTGAGAAATCTCCACTGCTGAGGATTAGGTACACACAGCCTGGATAAGACTAGAGAAGAAATAGTGGAACCCCGATTAATTATAGTTTTCTTCAAATAAGAAGCAACGGCAGTCTACTATGGAAGAAGGTACAACGCCCAAAACAGATCTCTCTATGATACTGGGCCTACAGAAAAGTTAAGGGTGGTACAAGAACCCTGAAAGAAATCCCTAGAGTATTCTAGAACTCACACTAACCACTCGGTAGTGGCACTCCACTACTGGAATGCTTTGAAGGTAAATAAAACAATAGTCAAACTCAGATCCAGCTCATCAATAGACTAAACCAATTCAATCCATCAGGGCATCACTCTAATGCCCTGACAGAATATGCCCACCTCAAAGCATAATAAATACCATTTACCTCAGTCTTCATTGTTGTCTTTTTTTTAACTACAATCCAGACCTTTGGGGTATTTAATTTCTTTTTTTTTTTAAAACAGGGTCTTGCTCTGTTGTCTGGGCTACAGTGGCATCATCTAATGTTCTTTTATTTACCATTTAATAATCAGTCAAAAATTATAAAACAGGCCAGGTGCAGTGGTTCATGCCTAGAACTCTGGGAGGCTAAATGGCCTGAACTCAAGAGTTTGAGACCAGCCTGAGCAAGAGCAAGGTCCTATCTCTAAAGAACAGCTGGGTATCGTGGTGGTGCCTGTAGTCCCAGCTATTTGGGAGGCTGAGGCAGGAGGATCACTTGATCCCAACAATTTAAGGTTGCTGTGAGCTATGATGCCATGGCAATTTTCCAAGGGTGACAAAGTGAGACTCTGTCTAAAAAAAAATTATAAGACAGACAAAATAGTAAGAGAGAAAAAAAAAAATTTCACCCAGGCTCGGCACCTGTGGCTCAAGAGGCTAAGGCTCTAGCCACATACACCTGAGCTGGTGGGTTCGAATCCAGTCCAGGCCCACCAAACAACAATGACGGCTGCAACCAAAGAATCACTGGGCATTGTGGCAGGTGCCTGTAGTCCCAGCTACGGAGGCAGGAGACTCTCTGGAGCCCAGGAGTTGGAGGTTGCTGTGAGCTGTGATGCCATACACTCTACCCAGGGTGACACCTTTGAAGCTCTGCCTCAAAAAAAAAAAAAAAAATCAACCCAGTACCAAGAGATAAAACAGTTAACAGAACTAGACCAAGAGATTATACCAAATAAGGAAATTGGTGTACAAGGACCAGGTAAAACTGAAAAATTACGATAAGGGGACATAGGCCATAATTTTCCCAGAATGAAGGCTGGAAAGACATGCAATAGCAAAAACAGAAAAAATGGTTTAAGAGATACCAAGGGGAGAGTAAAAAGGTCTAACACACATTTAATTGGATTTACAAAAAGACAGAAGACCAAGGCAGAGAAAATATTTGAAGAAATATTGGCTGAAAGTATTCCAGAACTGATGAAAAAGTCACCAACTCAAAGTCAAGAATCCCAACAAATACCAAGTAGACTAAGTAGCAATTCACACCTGATATTCACACCAGTCTAATGAAAATCATTGTTTTTAAAAAATTATCAATTGACTACAGGAGCAATAAACAGGGAGCCAAAAAGTTCCAACAAGATGAGAAATACTTCAGAGGTAACATTTCAGTTGACCTTTGAACAAGAGAACTAAAAAAAACTACTGTACATTTAAGAAGAACTGGAATATTGAAAATTAATGTATGAAGAGTATGATTCAACGCATGGAAGATGAAGACAATAACAGAAAGAACTCTGAAGGTAATAAGTGCAGAAAGTATGTTATGCAGGTAATTGTGTCCTCTGTTTAGGAGTATGTACTTTACTAAAACAACTTTGAAGTTCTCTACCAGCAGTGATTTGTACATTATTTTCTTCTCTAAGGATCTCATGAATTGTGTTTCTGAAAATTAAAGAGCATTCAAAGATAAAACAAGATTTAGTCTCCAACAAAACTTAATTTAGTTTTGTCTAGATTTAATAATGGATTAATATGTAGCTTGCTGCATTTTTTTGCAATATTGAAATATTGAAACACAATTTTACTACCTTTGTGTAACCAGGGGAAGTAGACTTAGAAGCTATTAAAAGTCTGAAACAAGGGAGGTAAAAACAAAAAGTCCCCTAAAACTAAAACAGTACTGAGGTCAAATTATACAGGAAGAAACATGTTGACACCAACATAACTTAATGAGAGTCCAAAGGAGTGGTAATGGATAGAAGGCAGATTTAAAATACACGTCTTAAAGAAAATTTACATAACAACTCGGAGAGGATAATTCAGAATACTGATGAAGAACAAACTTCTCTTCTTTTTCTTGCAGGGGATTGGGAGTGGAATACAAGGAAGCAAACCAAGATATATTGGTTTTAAAGAATGAGCAGCCTGAAATATGCAGAATTCCAGAAGGATGCGTTAGAAATAGTTTTGAAAACACAGGAGAACGGTATAGGCTAACAACAGATTTTCAATCACTTACACTGGTCTATTTACTTTTTCCCAGACAAGCGGGTTATCTGCTTGCCTTTTGTTTGTACTGTACCTCCTATCTCAACAGTCTTAGTACTCCCTTCCCGCTACCCGACAAGTAATTAGACATTACTTAATTTTTTGCACATGAGCCAATTTCTGACTATTTGTAGAAATATGATAATTACGAGCACAAGTTTTGAAGTCTGCCCTTTGGGTGTAAGTCTAGGCATAATCTCCCCATCGTTCAATATCCTTACCTACAAAATGATAAGAGCAGTACCAATTTCACAGGTGTATTGTGAGCTTTGCTGGCACATGATACTAGCTATTATTAATTTTTCATACAAGTATCTCAGTAGTCTATTTACTTTTTCAATATTTGAAATTTTGTCTCTAACATATAGTAAAAAGACTTGCAAAGTCATTCAGATTCATGTATAGGATATTCACTGCAAGGTTAAGAAACACAAGCTTACTTATGTTAGCCCATGCATTAAAAACTGGGAAGAGGCTCGTGCCTGTAGCTAAACAGCTAGGACACCAGCCACATACACCACACAAGAGCTGGAGCCCAGCCCAGACCTGACAAACTACAGTGACAACCACAACCAAAAAGAGTGGCTGGGCGTTGTGGCAGGTTCCTGTAGTCCCAGCTACTTGGGAGGCTGAGGCAAGAGAATCACTTATGCCAAAGAGTTTGAGGCTGCTGTGAGCTGTGACTCCATGGTGCTCTACCAAGGGTGACACAGTGAGACCCTGTCTCACCAAAAAAACCCACCAAAAACTGAAAATAGCCATTTTCAATATTTTACTGTTCTCTGGATGTTAGGGTATTGGTGTGTTTTGTTTATACTTAGATTTCCAATATTTCTTTAATGTATTTCGTCTTTCTTTACTAATTAAGGGCAAAAAATTATGCAGAAGAAAAAACTAAGTTTTTAATAACTTGTATTACAATAAAATCTATGAAGAAGTCTTAAGGAGAATAATTCCCTTTCTAAATTGCTGGTTTACAGCCTTAATAGCTACACATAACAAAGAAAAGTTGTAAACAGAAAAGTACTGTTCTAGTAAAACAAATTGAAAATTACTAAGTGAAAAAGTTAAAATTACTTCACAAAATGGGGTTTAGATTACTTGCGTATGATTTAAATCTTTTTATTATTTTTTTGAGACAGAGTGTCACTATGTCACCCTCGGTAGAGTACTGTTCTGTTACAGCTCACAGCAACCTCAAACTCTTAGGCTCAAGCTTATTCTCTTGCCTCAGCCTCCCAAGTAAATGAGACTACAGGCACCTGCCACAACGCCCGGCTGTTTTTTTGTTGCAGTTGTCATTGTTGTTTAGCTACCCAAGGCAGGGTTCGAACCCGCCAACTTCAGTGTACATGGCTGGCGCTGTAACCACTGTGCTACGGGCACCGAGCCTTAAATCCTCTTTCAATATGAAAATTTTCAAACACATGAAAGTAGAGACAAAATTGAACTTTCAAGCACCAGTTCAAAGTCTTCAATGACATTTGATTGACTGATCTTGTATCACTTCACAAAATGGAATTTGGATTACCTGAGTATGACTTAATTTTATTATGAAAATCTTCAAACACACACAAAAGTAGAGATAAAACTAAACGTTCATGTATCAATTAACAGTGTTCAAATAACATTTGACCTATCTTTCCTAATTTTGCCACCACCTATATTATTTTGAAGCAACTCCAATCATGATATTTTTAAAGGTACCCATTCTTACAATTCTAAACAACCTCTAATAAATTACAAAATATGGCTACAAATCTCCCCCCATCCTAGTATGCAAATCTCTTTGTGATGCAACCCTACTGGTTTGCCCAGAACAGTCTTATTTCCACATTCCTTGAATGTAGGTTAGCCTGTGAGCCTTAGTTTGAAAGAATCCACTGTAAGTGATATTATGTGAATTGCAAGATTGTTAAGAGGTCTTATAAGCATCCATTTTCACTTTCTTGGAAGGGAGTCCTGAGACCTCCACATCATACATGATTATATGGAGCAACACCTAGATGTCAACCAGAATCCCTACCCCTACCCCCACTCCATTCTGGACCTTCCCAGTGAGGAAACATACCAGCTGAATACTGGGTACATGAGTGAACCCAAGAATAAACAAGTGAAATTGCCCAACAGGCACAAAGAACCCTGAAACACAGTAAAAAGCTGTTTTTATCTTCTAGGTCTGAGATTTTCAACTAGTGTGGGGGAAAAATTTTGAGTATCATTAAATTCATTTCAAAAGAAGTTCAAAGCATAGTAAGTATGTTTTTTAATTGTTTTAAGATCAACATAATTTAAGTGTGCAGGGAAGGTTAACTATTAGGTTCAAGTGTGCTGTGAGATTAAAAAGTTTGAAAAACACTCCTCTAAGGCCAAGCGTGGTGGATCATGCTTGTAATCCTAGCACTCTGGAAGGCCAAGGTAGGTGGATTGCTTGAGCTCAGCAGTTCGAGAAAAGCCTGAGCAAAAGACCCCCATCACTACTAAAAATAGAAAACCTAGCTGGGCATTGTGGCAGGCACCTATAGCCCCAGCTACCTGGGAGGCTGAGGCAAACAGGATCACTTGAGTCCAAGAATCTGAGGTTGCTGTGAGCTATGACGATCACTGCGCTCCATCAAGGGAAACAAAATAAGACAATGTCTCAAAAAGAAAAAAAGACTGTTATAGGTTTTGAGGTAGTTATGCAGCTTCCTAAGGCAGGGTTTGAACCCGCCAAAATTTACTTTCCTGCTACTACTATATTATCTTAGGCCCCACTTTCTATGAAAATCTGACTCTGATTGGATCTACCTTGAAATCCGTCTTAAATATTAAGGAGGGATTTCAGTTACTGAATTGCAAAAGTCACAATATTAACATAAATACAGCACAAAAGCACATGTAATCATACCAAGTTTTCCAATAGCCACGATCCAGAAATATTCAGTTACAATGTGTATCATCTTGTTTAAAATATCTGCTTTTGGGGAAAAATGATTTTTCTTTCTTAATGGGAATTCCTAGTGTTTTACTGATCTTAGTGAACATGAAGACATGGAAGTTAAGGGTGACCAAATGAAGGGAGCACCTTGAAGTAAAGTACTTTTGGGATCTTTTTAAAAAAAAAAAAAAAAAATCTAGATTTTTAGCTCACAAATATTTAAAACACAAAGATATATTCAAGTCTTAAAAATCAAAAACTAGAAAAAAGTTTAACATCTTCACCACAAAAAAATACAACTATAGGCTCAGCGCTTGTGGCTCAAGCGGCTAAGGTGCCAGCCACATACACCTGAGCTGGCAGGTATGAATCCAGCCTGGGCCCACCAAACAACAATGACGGCTGCAACCAAAAACAGCCAGGCGTTGTGGCGGTCGCCTGTAGTCCCATCTACTTGGGAGGTGGAGGCAGAAGACTTGCTTGAGCCCAGGAGTTGGAAGTGGCTGTGAGCTGTGATGTTACAGTACTCTACATAAGGCGACAGCTTGAGGCTCTGTCTCAAAAAAAAAATAAATAAATAAAATAAAAACTAAAAATATGACTATGATATTAAGTCTGTATTAGAGCACTTTAAAAGAAAACCTGTTCTTCAAGCGAATTTAATCTTTGTCAAGTTTCAATCTTCTTTTGGTAAGCGGAAACCATTTTAGGGTTCTTTCTTGAAAGTGAGAAACACATTACACTAAAGTGCAAGGATCATGATAGAAATATTGATAACCATCTGTTAAGGTTCAAAACTTGCTCTTAAAAATCTGTTGACAAAAATGGGCGTAGAGCAGTCAGTGATTTTAAACACCAGGTATTCAGTTTAGCTAGTCTAACCAGTACAGTCACAGAAACATATCTGAGAGCAGGTTAAGCCAGCTTTGACTGAGTAAGTTCATGTCAAAGTAGAAAGGTCAAAAATTAAAAACAATGAAAATTAAAGTCCAGAAGGTTCTCAAATGTAATTTTAGCCCCTCCCTCACCCCTTTTGGGCTCACATTATGATTAGCAAATATTGCATTGTAAAGAAAGAATTTTGTAAAATAATGATTTCTCAAATAAATTATTTCAGTGCAATAGAATTCTGCATTGATGAATCCAAGTAATCTTAGTAGAAATTCAAAATCTCCTTTTAAATTGTAATCAACCTAAATCGATTGCTGATTCAGTTGTTAAGAGTTAAAGGATTCATCAGTTAAGTCCAATTCTTTGGTTAAAAATGAGGTTTGATAAAATTTTTGCCTTTTATTCCCGCATGTCCCACCATCCTTTATTACTGGCACTTAATTACCCATGGAAACAGAAGGATGCACCAGCAAGACTAATCTAAAAATTATTTTTACTTGCACTCCATTCCACAGTACAGAGCACTAACTTTTCTTTTTTTGGAGACAGAGTGTATGTTGCCCTCGGTAGAGGGCCATGGTGTCACTGCGCCAGCAACCTCAAACTCTTGGGCTTCACCAATTCTCTTGCCTCAGCCTCCCAAGTAGCTGGGACTACAGGAGCTTGCCACAACATTAGGGTGTATTTTGTTGCAGTTGTCGTTGTTGTTTTGCTGGCCCCAGCTGGGTTCAAACCCACCAACTTCGGTGTATATAGCTGGCCCTATAATCACTGTGCTATGGGCACCAAGCACAAGCACTAACTTTTAATACAGTACAGAAAGTGTTTTATATCAGAGTCTAACCCCCCATTTAATTTATATATCAGTTATGAGGGACAAACTGTCAATTCCTAAAACAAACCCTGGTATCAACACTTTGTAGAATCCTTATCAAAGTCCTAGTGATCCTTAACAACTTAGTTTAAGCAATACTTCTGTAAAATTTCCCTCTAAGATTAAGCAATCCTCCCTTATGTTCCCACAGTCACCCTAGGATAATAATAGTTGTTTATACATAATTCTGATGACTAAATTGTGAGTTGTAGAGGGCAGATGCCACGTCAAGCTCATTCTTGCAATGTGACGTTCTAATCTATTATAGTAGCCATACTACAACAAATTAAAAATTCCTGGCTGGGCCTGGCGCGGTATCTCGCACCTGTGAACCCAGCACTTTGGGAGGCCAAGGCAGAAGGACTGTTTGAGGCCAAGAGTTTAAGACAGCCTAAGCAACACTGTGACACGTCATCTCTTAAGTGCCATAGTGTCATAGCTTATAGAAACCTCAAGTTCTTGGGCTGAAGTGATTCTCTTGGCCCAGCCTCTATTGTAGCTGGAATTAAAAGTGCCCAGCTATTTTAGAGTTAGGGTCTCACTCTTGCTCACGCTGGTCTTGAACTCATGAACTCAGGCAATCCACCAGCCTTGGCCTCCCAGATTGCTGATAACTTTTCACACTGATCCCTTTTACACTATACAATTTTCCTACCACAAAATGTTAAAATGTAGGGAATCATGAACATATACCATCAAAAAGAATTGTGAGGCAGATACAGAGCTGATTAAAAACTGACCACACTAGAATCATGGATGACTTTTATGCCTTTATGTAGAACATATGGGGGCATCTTTGTGCTTTACCTAGGAAAGTAAGCCTTCTAGCCAATGTAGCAGAAAAAAGGAAAATCATTTTAAGTAAGAATTCTTACTCAATACACCTGACTCAGCAAGAAAGGGGGGGGGGGCAGGATTATGCAAGTTGACCTTGCTTACATTTGTGGTGAAATTTAGTGCAAAAGAAAAGCTACAGAAAGTTTTACCTATAAAACATATGTGGTACAGACTTATATAAATACATATCATTGTGTGTGTGCAGCAGTCAGGACCTTACAAAAGATATACTACTGGTAGAGAAAATTCTAAAGGTTTTCCAGACTAGAATGTTTTGGACTTCAGCTACCAACTCCAATTGTTTATATTCATTAAAGGTCTAGGCTGGGGGCTTGGCGCCTGTGGCTCAACAGGCTAAGGTGCAGCTACGTACACCCAAGCTGGTGGGTTCGAATCCAGCCCCACCCCCAGCCTGGCCCGCCAAACAACAATGGTGGCTGCAACCAAAAAAAAAAAAAAGTCTAGGCTGGGTAAGGTGGCTCATACCTGTAATCCTAGCACCCGAGGAGGCTGAAGCAGTGGATTGCCTGAGGTCGTGAGTTCGAGACCAGCCTGAACCACAGAGAGACCTCCTCTCTAAAAAAAATTAGCTGGGCGTTGTGGCAGGCGCCTGGAGTTCCAGCTTCTTGGGAGGCTGAGGCAGAGAATCGCTTAAGCCCAACAGTTTGAGGTTACTGTGAGCTGTGACACCACAGCACTCTCCCCAGGGTGACAAACAGTCAAAAAAAAAAAAGTATATATATACACACACACACACACACAGAGCAAATATTATTTTGAACATGAGGTGGAACAAAATGAATTGATTGTTTCCCAGTGTTGAATGCTTCTTCAAAAACTATCTCATCTAATTTAAACCTCACCTTAACCGCAGGAATTAACTACTATGCTCCTTCTGAAATCTAAACAGGTTAAATAATTAAGGCAAAAATCAAAACTCTAAGTGAGATCTTCTGACTCTGGAGCCACTGCCTCACATACTACTGCTGTTGCATAAAAAGCTGCACAGCTATGACATGAAGTACTGCCTCCATTTCAGGAGAAAATTGTGTTACCTCAAGAAACCTAGTTACACAATGTCTCTGCCTTCTTAATAGTGTGATGTTTGACTTTTAAATAAAAAATTTACCTTCAACCCTATTAGCTTTGGACAGAAAAGAGAAGCGAGGAGACAGGAGGTAGGAATGAAGAGATACAGAACAACATGAAAAAAAAATCTTAAAACTCCTACCAGGGTGGCGCCTGTGGCTCATGAAGTAGGGCGCAGGCCCCATATGCCAAAGGTGGCGGGTTCAAACCCAGCCTCGGCCGAACTGCAAAACAGAAAAACAGCTGGGCGTTGTGGCGGGCGCCTGTAGTGCCAGCTACTCGGGAGGCTGAGGCAAGAGAATCGCCTAAGCCCAGGAGTTGGAGGTTGCTGTGAGCTGTGACGCAACAGCACTCTACAGAGGGCAGCAAAGTGACACTGTCTCTACAAAAAAAAAAAAAACTACCAAATCGGAAAAAAATTCCTACCTAAATCATTTTACTTGACACATTTAGTCTTTTATTTTGCTTTTCCTTTTCTTTTTTTTGAGGCTTTGTCGCCCTGGGTGGAGTGCTGTGGCGTCATACCTCAGACTCTTGGACTCAAGCCATCTTGTCTGGGCCTCCCAAGTAGCTGGGACTACTGGCGCCGCCACCGCGCCCGGCTAGTGAGGCCGGATCTCACTTCCGCTCCGCCTGGTGTGAACCTGCGCGCTCGGGCGGTCCCCCCTCGGCCTCCCACAGTGCTGGGACTACCCGCGCCGCCACCGCGCCCGGCCTGACACATTTACTCCTAATAATACCAAACGACATCGGTGGTGACGAAACTTAATGCCAGAGATTACTCCCGTATGATACTTGCTTTTGAAAACAGGGTAAGTATTAACCGTAGTACGGGGGGTGTACATACTCATCTTCACTACGCACTCTCAACAAAATTAGAGCGCATTCTACTCCCGGCGCCGTCCATGTTTTTACTTCCAATGGGTCCTTTCTAATATACATAATCACCTCTTTAAATCTACCAAAACAGTAAGCAGCCCCGAAGCGCCAGGATCTTCGCGAACCAGAGCTATGAATGAGCACATCCCTTCTGAACATGAGGGGCTGACAAAGTCCCTTCCGCTCGGGCTGCGCGGCCTGACCAAACCCTCCCGGTCTCCAAATACCTGACTCGCGACGCCCCGGCCCTCGGGGCTCCAGAAGGTCCCCCAGAACGCAGCTCAAGAGGAGGCCGCGCCAGGCCAAGCAGGGCTCCAGCCCGTCGCCCTCGCTCACCACGTCCTTTAACGCACAATCTGCCCCTCCACCCGTCACAAACTCCGCCTCGGGACGGAAGGCCGCCCACCCAAGAGCCCCGAGCTGCGCTCCCGCTCCGTGCCGGCGGCCTGCACCGAGCTCCTCCACCCTCCGCCGGCGAGGACGCGGCCTTCGCGCCCCAGGCCTCCTCCTTCCCCGCCTCCCCTCCCCCACCCGCGGCCTCGTCTCCACCAAGCTCGCCGCGAGGTAGAAACCCGACCCCGCCGCTTGTTACCCCTGCTCCTGAGGCGGCACTGAACAGGGTGCGTCCTCCTCACAGCCACCACGCCGCTGCCTTTCTCCTCGGAATTTTGGCCTGTGGCTGAGGAAAAGCAGTTCGCAGCTGAGCACAATGGCGCCCGCCCCTCTCCTCGATCCGGCGCAGAACCAGCCTCCACCGTTAAGCGCCCCTCCCTTCTCCTACTCCCCCACTTCGCGGACTTCCTGGCATCTCGCGAGAGTGGCGGCGCTGCGGGAACCCGAGCGCGGCGGGCTGGCTCGACGTACCCCACCGCGGGGTGGTGCTCTGACTGCGGCAGCCGTTGAAGGTCTGCCCCGAGGGAGTCAGCGAGGCGCCTCTGGTAAGCGGCAGAGGAAGGTCGGCTGCAGTGCTGGCGGCCGGGCTAGCGAGTGAGCCGGCGCCGGGAGCCGGAGGCCGGGCCCTCCCTCGCCTGGATGGCCGTCCTCCCTCGCCTGGCGGGGTCTCCGGCGCCCGGGTCCCCGCCCACAGGCTCCAGCCCCTCCGGCACAACTGCAGGGCCCACGGCTTCAGATACTGCCCAGCTCTTTTTTTTTTTTTCTTTGTTTTCTTTTCTTTTTTTTAATTTTTCTTTTTCCTTTTTTTTGGCGCTTGGTAAGTGGCGCGGTGAACGTTTATTGAATTGAATCAAGCGCTGCCTTTTCCGACCTCCCCCCTCCCCGCCCTATTTAAGCCCTTCCCCGGTGAGGGAAGGAGCTGATTTTCTCGTCTTGTGGTAATTAAGCCTTGGGGGTCGGGAACTTCTACAGTCGTTTCATTTAGTCGTGCTGTTAACCTTCGATTGCGTGGCTATAGGTTTGTCAGTAAAATTTCACTTATTTGGAAAGCAAGCAAAATTATGAGATATAAATGGTCTGGCGAATATTACAACTTTTAAAGAACCGTAAATGTGGAAAACCAAGATGTAAATGGGTACAAATTTTTTAAAAAGGAGTAGGTTAGAGGAAAAAGCCACTATTTATGTAGATTTAGATGACATGTGGATTTTGAATAATGTCTCAAAAGTTCTTTAACAGTAAAGATCAGTTATTGAAACTTGGAAGTAAGCTGAAGGCACATGATTTTTTTTTAATGACGTATTATTAAAAACAAATCCATTCGATTCATATACAGAAATTTCAGTAAATGAATATGGTGTTTATATATGTCACTTCGTCTGAAGGGAATGGAATATCAAACACTATCATTCTTATTTTACTGTGTCTTAAAGAGTAACAGACTGTTCCTGATTCATTATGATAAATTGTAAAATACTGTAAATTTTAAAGTTCGGTTATTATTTAAAGTTGACACACAATACCAGTCTAACTTTCAGGGTATTCATTAAAGATTAAGCACCTGATACGGAATAAATGAGCAGGGATTACTTTGAGGAAATTAATTTGCCCTTTAAAGAAAAACAATTTTTCTCTAGTTTGAGTGCCCTATAGCATTGTGGTCATGTACAAGAATATATGCACCCTGAATAACTGGACTGCATAGGTTCAATCCCAACACTACCTTTGAGCAATTGCTTAAACTTGCTAAGCTTAGGTTTTCTGTAAAATGAAGATAATAGCAAAATACCCATAGGGTTTTTGGAAGAATTAAATGAGATAGTACATCAATTCCAATAGTAAGCATTCCAGAATTCTTAGCTATTACATTCCGTATCTGAACCATCACTAATACTGTTTCTTTCAGGGCTAAATATAGGTCCCATAAAACATCTCAAGTTTATTCTTCGGTAAGAAGAATGACTGCACCATTTTCCTGAGCTATGTCAGTCAAACGTGGTAGTGGCAACTTCTCTACAGAACCCCCAAACCTGGCAAGGATGTTACAGATTTTGGCAGATTATGGCTTCATCCTTACTCAGCACTGATATTATCAGAGGTGAGTATGGCACCAGTTTCCTGTGCTAAACAGAGCTAGCAGATTCTTTTTTATTGATATTAGCAAATAGGAAAAGACCATTGATAGTTTTTATTTTTAAGAATGGTTGGTTGTTTTTATTTAATGTAGCCTCTCAAATTTCAGTCTCCAGGTAATTTCATTATGAAAAAAATTAGTGAGACTTCGAAATGTTAAAGACATTTTGCTAGAAATTATGGCTACAAAAAAGGTAGAACAGTGACTATATTTTATAAATTAAAAATCTGACAGGCAAGTATTTGAAATTAGAACTGTTCCAAGTAATCTAAATTTCATAGTTGTCTTTTATCCACAGAATGTTCCCAGTTGACCTTACCTTGATAAACTTTATATCCTTTCTGATTGACTCTGACACACCTTTCTTTTTTTTTTTTAATTTCAAAAAAATGGGTACAAATGATTAGATTACAATGTTTGTGTTTGCTAGGCAAGGTCCCTGTTGTGGTTGTGCCCCTCACCCAGCAGGTGTGCCATATATTCTTAAATTGTGCCAATTAAGTAAGAGCACCTCAATCTTTTCTCCCCTCCCTCCAACTTGAATTAAATTGAGTTTTTCTCTGCTGTGGGTGTGTATTTGTTCCTCTACTGGCTTCAGGTTAGTATTGAATATGTTGGATACTTCCTTTCTTTATTTTTTTTTGAGACAAGAGTCTCCCTTTGTTGCCCCTGGTAGAGTGCTATGACGTCACAGCTCACAGCAACCTCAAACTCTTGTGCTCAAGCAATTTTCTTGTCTCAGCCTCCCAGGTAGCTGGGACTACAGGCACTCACCACAACACCAGGCTGTTTTTAGAGATGAAGTCTCACTCTGACTCAGGCTGGTCTTGAGCCTGTGAGTTCAGTTAGTCCGCCTGCCTTGGCCTCCCAGAGTGCTGGGATTACAGGTGTGAGCCACTGCGCCCGGCCCATACTTCGTTTTTCATTTTCATGATTCTTTACTAAAGGAAATGTTCTCTCATATCCAGGTTAATACAAAAGATGTAAAATCTCCATCTTTTTATGACTGAGTATTCCATGGTATGTATGCAGTTTCTTAATCCATTTATATGATGAGCACTTGGGTTGATTCCACATCTTAGCAATTACAAATTGAGTTGTGATAAACAATCTAGTATAAAAAAATGATTTTGTTTTTCTTTTGGGTAGATAACAAGTAATGGGATTGCAGGATCAAACTGAAGGTCTATTTTTAGTTCTTTGAGGATTCTCCATACTTCTTTCCAAAGAGGCTGTATTAGTTTGCAATCCCACCAACAGGGTAAAGGTTTTCCGTTCTCTCCATGTCTGCACCACCATCTGCCACCTTGGGGCTTTGTAATGTGCCCTATTCTCACTGATTCATTGATATCTCAGGGTGGTTTTGATTTGCATTTCTCTGATCATTAGGGATGATGAGCATTTTTTCATATATTTGTTGGCCATTCATCTGTCTTCAGAGAAAGTTCTGTTCATGTCTCTTGCTCATAGATGATACTGTTTGCTCTTTTTTTGTTGACTAATTTGAGATCTCTGTAGATTTTAGTTGCCAAACCTTTGTCAATTTTGTAACATGCAGATATTTTTCCCATTCTAGTTTATCTACTTACTTTACTTACTCTGTCCTGAGCTGTGCAGAAGCTTTTCAGTGTAATTAAGTCCCATTTGTTTATTTTTGTTATTATTGTGATTGCCAATGGAGTTGTCTTCATAAAATCTTTCCCCAGGCCAATGTCATCAAGGGTTTTTCCCATGCTATCTTCTAGGTTTTTTTTTTATGTCTTAGATTTAAATCTTTACTCATTGTGAATCAATTTTTGTAAGACATGAAAAGTGCGCATCCAGTTTTGGTCTTTTAAATATGGTTATCCACTTTTACCAGTACCGTGTATTGAATAGGGATTCTTTTCACCAGTGTATACTTTTGTTTGGTTTATCAAAAAAAGATGGCGATAAGATGCTGATTTCATCTCTTGGTTTTTCTGTTCTGTTCCATATGTCTATTTTTGTGCCAGTACCATGTTGTTTTAATCACTGTGAACTTGTAACATAACCTCAAGTCTGGTAGAGTAATGCCTCTGATAGAGTAATGCCTGTACCAGACTCGAGTTTATGATTTGTTTTTTATGCCTAAGAATTGCCTCAACTCGGATCGGCACCTGTCGCTCAGCGGGCTAAGGCGCCAGCCACGTACACCTGAGCTGGAGGGTTCGAATCCAGCCCGGGCCCACCAAACAACAAGGACGGCTACAACCAAAAAATGGCCGGGCGTCATGGCGGGCACCTGTAGTCCCAGCTACTTGGGAGGTAGAGGCAGGAGACTCGCTTGAGCCCAGAAATTGGAGGTTGCTGTGAGCTGTGATGCCATAGCACTCTATCCAGGGTGACAGCTTGAGGCTCTGTCTCAAAAAAAAAAAAAAAAAAATTGCCTCAGCTATCCAAAGTTTTTTCTGATTCCATATAAAACTAAGAACTATTTTTTCTAATCCTTCAAAGTATGATCTTGGTATTTTAATGGAAATTGCATTAAATCTGTATTTTGTTTTGAGCAAGAGCATAGTGTTTTCTTCTGTTTATAATTATCTTCTGCTAGTTCTTTTGTCAGTCTCATAACTTTTTTTTTTTTTGAGACATGGTCTCATTTTGTCACCCTTGGTAGATTGCCATGGTGTCACAGCTCATAGCAACCTCAAACTCTTGGGCTCAAGTGATTCTCTTTTTTTTTTTTTTTTTTTTTTGAGACAGAGCCTCAAGCTGTTGCCCTGGGTAGAGTGCCAGGGCATCACAGTTCACTGCAACCTCCAATTCCTGGGCTCAAGCGAGTCTCCTGCCTCTGCCTCTCAACTAGCTGGGATTACAGGCACCTGCCACAACGCCCAGTTATTTTTTGCTTGCAGCCGTCATTGTTGTTTGGCAGGCTGGGGCTGGATTTGAACCTGCCAGCTCAGGTGTATGTGGCTGGCGCCTTAGCCCATTGAGCCACAGGCGCCGAGCCACAGTGATTCTCTTATTTCACCCTCCCAAGTAGCTAGGACTACAGGCACCCACCACAGTGCTCGTCTATCATAATTCTTTTTGTAGAGATCCTTCACCTACTTTCTAAGGTATACGCCTAGGTATTTCATTTTTTTGAAGCTACTGTGAAGAGTATTGTGCCCCCTTGATTTGCCTTTCAACTTGGCTGCTGTCGATGTATATACAAAGGCTACTGATTTGTGGACATTGATTTTTATACCGTTAGACTTGACTGTATTTCTTTTTTTTTGAGACAGAGCCTCAAGCTGTCACCCTGAGTAGAGTGCCGTAGCATCACAGCTCACAGCAACCTCCAATTCCTGGGCTCAAGCGAGTCTCTTGCCTCCACCTCCCAAGTAGCTGGGACTACAGGCGCCCGCCACAATGCCTGGCCATTTTTTGGTTGCAGCCGTCATTGTTGTTTGGCGGGCC
>CAUYON010144604.1:0-27969 GCA_963573935.1 Arctocebus calabarensis
AAGAAGTGGTAGTCAGTTGGTGCGAGGACTGGTGAATATGGAGGGATGACAGTTTCCAAGTCCAGCTTCTGTAGTCTGAGCACTGTTGTTTGTGCAATAGGTTGTCTTGCAAGAGCGTTGCTTTTCTCTATTGGCCAAACTTGGCTGCTTTATTGCAAGCATCCTCATGCAGGCCCATGGTTGCAGTAGACATCCACTGCAGCTGCCTGACCAGGTTTCATGAAGCTGTAGTGGATAATACCAGCACTGGACCACCAAATAAACGCTATTAGCTTTTTGATGAATGTTTGGTTTTGGACTGCATTTTGCCACTTTATCTTTATCCAACCATTGTGCTGACCACTTGTGATTATCAAAAAGAATTCATTTTTCTTCACACATAACAATACGGTATAGAATTGGTTCACTTTTATGTCAAGACAGCAAAGGAAGGCACGCTTGGAGACGATGTCTCTGATGACACTCGTTTAATTCACACAGAACCCATCTATCCAGTTTCTTCACCTCAGTAATTCACTTCAAATGGCCCAATATTGTTGGCATATAAATGGAATCACACAATATTTAGTCTTTTGTATCTGGTTTGTTTCATTCAACACAATGGTTTTGAGATTCATCTGATTTGTTGCTTATTTTCATAGTTCATTCCTTTTTATTGGGTAATACTCCATTGTATGAATATACCAATGTTTATCCATTTTCCTAATGATGGACGTTAGGATTAGTTTAGATATTTTAAAATTTTTCTTTTTTTTTTTTTTTTTATAAGACAGGGTCTTACTCCATTGCCCTGGCTAGAGTGTAGCAGCATCATCATAGCTCACTGTAACCTCCAACACCTGGGTTCAAGCAAGCCTCCTGCCTCAGCCTTCTGACTAGCTAGGACTACAGGCATGTGCCATCATACTCTTACTATTATGAATACAAATTTAATGAATGTTCTTATATATTTTCTAAGTAGATTTTTTTCTTTACAGAGCCTATACTGTACAATTTTAACACTAAACTTAACCATCGTGACCCCCTTAACTCTCTTTGACTGCTTATGACTTTTAATGGGATAATGTATTTCAAGTTCAGTTTTTCAGAGCCAACCTTTCTTTCTGCCTTGCATCCATGGTGCTGAGCTACGTTATTATTGTCACTCTGGGTGCATTTCTTTCACCTCTTCAGACCTTTTTGCCAGATTATTTGATCCTCCAAACTAATGTGATTTTCATCACTGTCGTTATCATTGACCCTCTACCTAACACTCTTCTTCCTAGGCATTAAACCTCCATGTTAATACCACCTATTCTAAATCCTGCCATTCTTGACTATTTTCAGCTTCCTTCTTTTCCCTGTGGACTTACTGCACAAGTCATCCTAGGTCATGAGCTTTTTGAAAGCAAGAACTATGTGTTTTTTTCTTCTTGGTAGTCCTTACGTACCTAGGAACAACAATGTTTAATAAAATAAATGTGAACGAAGATAAATACATTCAGAAAAGAAAACAGCTGATTACTGCGTCGAAATATGCATTTCTTTTCTGAATGTATTTATCTTCGTTCAGTCTTTACGTGGTTTTTGTTTCTAGTCCTTATCTTAAACATTGTTATTGTTATTAAATTTTAAGCCTTTTAAATTCTGTGAAGGCAAAAAGTGGAATTCTAATTAACACATGTATAAAAAAATTATTTTAAATAATCATTAGTCTTTTTTTCTAAATACATGGTTATCTCCAGCATACAAACTATGCTTTATAATTATTAGTTAATTAAAGTGATCCACAGAGGTGACATTAAAATGGAAATTATATGACATTGATTTAATTAATGTATTCTCAGCAACAAAAACTTATTAAACCATAATTATATGAGAAAAATAAAAAAATGTGGATTGAATTGAAATGAAATAACTACTTAGGCATATATCTTTACATATTTTTTTGGTAGCCATATTTTTCATTTCTTTTGGGTAAATATCCAGTAGAGTTGCCATATAAATATATCTTTTGTTTAATTTTATGAGGAACTAATGAATAGTTTGGAAAACATTGTATCATTTTATACCCCCATCAGTGGCGTATGAGAGTTCTGGTTGCTTCACATGCTCAACAGTATTTGTTATTACTATCTGTTTGATGTCAGTCATTTTAGTAAGTGTAAAATGTGATTTGCCGTTCCTTAATGACTACTGATGTTGAAAACTTTTCATGTACTTATTGGCTATTCATGTTTCCCTTTATAAAATGTCTAGTCAAATCTTTTATACATTTTTCAATTGGATTATTTTATTTTTGAAATCAATAATTAACTGTAACACTTCTTTATATAGTTTATAGAAATCCTTTGTCATATTTAATTATCTGCGTTGCAAACATTTTTCTTGAATGGCATGGCTTGCTTATTCATTTTCCTAATGATGTCTTTTGATTTGGAGAAATGTTTAATTTTAGTAAAGTTTAATTGATCAGTTTTCTTTTGTGATTAGAGCTTTTTATGTCCTGTCTAAGAAATGTGGCCTACCATAAGGTTCCAAGGACATTTTCTTCTAGTTGCATTATGGTATTAGCTTTTAGGTTTATGGGTCCATGATCCAACTCAAATTTATTTTTGTATGTGGAATAAAAGAATGATCTAGTTCATTTTTTTACCATATTGATTTTTTTTTTTGAGACTGAGTTTCACTTTGTCACTCTTGGTAGAGTGCCATGGTGTCACACCTCACAGCAACCTCCAACTCTTGGGCTTAAGCGATTCTCTTGCCCCAGCCTACCAAGTAGCTGGGACTATAGGTGCCTGCCACAACGCTCGGCTATTTTTTGGTTGTAGTTGTCATTGTTTGGTAGTCTCGGGCTGGGTTCGAACCCACCAGCTCTGGTGTATGTGGCTGGCGCCCTAGCCACTGTGCTATAGGTGCCAAGCCTGCATATTGATATTTTGATATTCAATTGTTCCAGCACAATTTATTTAAAAAAACTTTTTTCTTCATTGAATTGACTCGGGCACTTTGGTAGTAAATAATGATATATTGGTGGGTCTGTTTGTGGACTCTCTTCTGTTTCATTGATCTATTTACTCACTCTCATATGCCTATGTTACACTGTCCTAATTCTTGTAGTTATATAGCAGTCTTGAAATCAGATAATATAATTTCTCTTTTTCAAGATTGTTTGACTATTCTAGATTCTTTGGTTTTCTATAATGTTAAATTAACTTGTAAGTTTCATCAATAACAAAGTCTGCTGGGATTTTAAATGTGATTGCATTGAATTCATAGGTCAATTGTGGGGTAGTTTCCAGTTCTGATATTAGGTACTTGAAGGTAAACAGAAGCTCATTGATATTGGAAAGTAATCAACATTCAGAAGAAGAAAATTATCAGATGTGAGTTTTCGGGGAGGGGGTTGTTGTCTTTTAACATGAGTTGCAGTTTGTACCATAGAAGCACATAAAATTTGGATAGAAATCTGTGGTCTCAGTGGCTTGATGAACTGAACCTGAGTTCAGGACAAGCATACCTGCTGGAAAGTGAGAGGGGGATCCTAGAAAAGAGGCACCCAGAAAAAGGGAACCTAAATTCTCTGCATAAAATTTGCCCAGATCTCTGACTGGCGATGACTAATTCTTTTTCTTTTGAGAGAGTCTTACTCTATTGCCTTGACTAGAGTGTCATTGCATCTGCAGGGCATACTCCAAAACACACAGCTAAAGCAAAAAGAACTAGACAGAAATCTGAGCTCCAGCCCCTTGAGGAAAAGAAAGAATTGAACTTGAATTAAACCAGATTAACCACTTGTTTAACACACATTCATGCATATTCTTAGGAGCAACATAATACAATCCAGTCTATCATTCACAATAACCAGGATATAGTATGAGATTATTCAGTGTATAAAGAAATAAAAAAACATGACCCATCCTCGGGATAAATGATAATTAACGGAGACCAGTCCTTAGAAGGCCCAGATGATGGGATAGAATTAATAGAAAAAGATTTTAAAGTGGCTATTATAACTATACACAGAGACATAAAGGAAAATATGCTTTAATGAATGAATAAAACAAAATCTCAAGGCAAACTTCCAGACAGAAGTTGTGAAATTGAGAAAATTGAGGTTTGAAATACAAAATATGTATTTAAGTGAGTCATCCAGTCAGTCAACATGATATGTGTCTGGTATTTATTTAGGTTTTATTTAATATTTTTCACTAATGTCTTATAAATTCAGAGTCGTGATCTTCTACATGTTGCATTAGATTTACTCCTCTAAGTATGTGGTATATTTTTATGTTATTGTATTTGACGTTGCTTTTTTAAATTTTATATTCCTATTGCATACAAGTATTACCAACATGTGAAAATATGATTGCACTTTGTTTATGGACCATGATGCTTGAGACCTTGCTACATTTATTTTTAGTTCTGGCAATGATTTTGTAAACTGTATAGGGTTTTCTATATAAACCATCATTTGTCGGTGAATAATGTCATTTTTTTCTTAGAATATGACACTGGCTAGGTTTTCCATTACCAGTGTTGATTAGAAATATTTCCTACTTTACTGAGAGTTTCTGTTATGAATGGGTATTAAAATTTGTCAAAAGTATTCTACATCTAACCATATTATCATTTGATTTTCCTTCTTTTCTTTTCTTTTTTTTTTTTTTTTTATTTTGATATTCACAATACAACTCACAGAGTAGAGTGTCATCGCATTAGAGATCAGAGCAACCTCACGCTCTTGGGCTCAAGTATCCTCCTGCCTTAGCCTCCCAAGTAGCTGTTGAGTACTATAGGTACTCAATTAAAGACTGGCTATTTTTTTTCTATTTTTAGTAGAGATGGGGTCTCCCTCTTGGCTCAGGATAGTCTCGAACTCCTGAGGTCAAGGGATCCACCTGCTTCAGCCTCCCAGAGTGCTGGGATCATAGGCCTGGGCCACTGTGCCTGCCTGGCTAATTTTCTTTATTTTCTTAATGTGATGAATTACATGATTGATTTTTTTTTTAACTTTCCAGGTTATGATATATTACTCTATTTATATTTAGTAAACAGATAAATTGATACATTTTATTTGATAATATTTTATTATGGCTTTTTGTTTGTGTGTATTCATCAGGCATATTAGCCTGAAAAGACCAAAAGAAAGCAATTTTCTTTTCTTATAAATATCTTTGTCAATTTGGGCACCATTCCTCAGTGGTTAGTGTGCTGGCTCTACACACTAGGGCAGCAGGTTCGAACCTTGCCTAGGCCTAATTAACAACAACAACAACAAAATCTTTGTCAGATATCCTAACCTCATACAGTGAGCTAGGACATTTTCACTTCTGTTCTCTTTCTGAAAAAGGTTTGTGGAAGATTGGCGTTATTTCTTCTTTAAACCCATATAGAATTCATTTTGGGATTAGAGTTTATTTTCTTTATAAGAAAATTATACTGTATTGTTATGTGTGAAGAAAAATGAATTCTTTTTGGCAATCACAAGTGATCAGCACAATGGTTGGATAAAAATAAAGTGGCAAAATCCAGTCCAAAACCAAACATTCATCAAAAAAGCTAATGGTGTTTATTTGGTGGTCCAGTGCTGGTATTATCCACTACAGCTTCATGAAACCCGGTCAGGCAGTTGCAGTGGATGTCTACTGCAACCGTGGGCCTGCATGAGGATGCTTGCAATAAAGTAGCTAAGTTTGGTCAATAGAGACAAGCAATCCTCCTGCAAGAACCTGTTGCACAAACAACACCGCTCAGACTACTGATGCTGGACTTGGAAACTATCATCCCACCATATTCACCAGACCTTGTACCAACTGACTACCACTTCTTCTAAGCTTTGGACCACTCCTTTCAAGGAAAAGTATTCAATTCTCAACTTGCTTGCCAGGCTTCATTGCTGCTGGCATATGCAAGCTACTGTGAAGATGGCAAAACTATGTCAGTAGTTTAGACGCATACTTTTATTAATTATACTGCTTCTTGTTTGAGATACAATAAACTAAACTTTTGGTTTGGAATTAGACATTTCATATTTAATGATGTAATATACTGTAATTGATCTGTAGTTCTTAGAATGCTGTTAATGGACTTGGGGGTGACAGGAGGTTAGGATGAGGGAGATCTTCAAGATTTTTTGAGGAAGCCGATAGAAGCGAAACCATTTTTATAATAATATTAAGATGTTCTTTGCTTTTACTACTGCATTTATATTTGCACTGATGGTACAAAAACAATGGTGGGTTTGTAAAACTGCTCGTGCCTCAGCATAAATCATGGCAGTAGCACCAAATTATAGTAGTAATCATTGCATTTTTTACCACCATCGTATTTGCACTTCAAAGAGAAATGCCAGTACTACTTAAAAGTATTCTTCAATAAGCAGTTAACGATTATTTTATTAAATCTTAACCTTTGTGTGTGTATCTTCTTAATATTCCGTCTGACAAAATAGGTGTATGCATAAAAAACATCTGCATACTCTATGGTAGTGTCCCAGGAAATGGGCTTGTGACTGTGCTACAATCTGAACCAGCCACTTTTTTTTTTATGAAACAACATTTTTACTTAAAAGAACATCTGATAGGCAAACTATGGTATTCCAATTTGGAAATTAGGCAAGACATTTTCTCAAAAATAAATAGGTGAAAAAAACTGCTCACTTCAAGGACTATAACTGACAGTATTTGTGGTCCATGATAAAAGTCTAGCTTTCCAAGAAAAATTAGACTTTTAGAAAACTTGTATTTACCATTCTGAGTTTGACAGCTTCCTAACACTTAAAGACTTTTCTGATAAGATCGTCGGTGATATTAATGACATTGAGTTTTCTTAATATTGTATAATGAAATGTGTCAACATTTGGAAGGTCTGCATAACTCTGTGAACCAATATTTCTTTTTTTTTTTTTACATTTGCCAACATGTCAAAAAGAACCTTTATTACTTTCATTATAGCCTCTTTTTTTTTTTTTTTTTTTAGTGGCAATCTTGGGTTTATTACTAAATAGTATTCCAAGTAAAATATCTTCATCCAAGGCCGGGCATGGTGGTTCACACCTGTAATCCTGGCACTCTGGGAGGCTTAGACAGGTGTATTGCCTGAACTCACAGGTTGGAGACAGGCCAGAGCCAGAGCAAGACCTCTTCTCTAAAAATAGCCAGACATTGTTGCAGGCACCTCCCGTAATTGACTTACATGGGAGACTGAGGCAAGATTATCCCTTGATTCCAAGAGTTCGAGGTTGCTGTGAGGTTTGACACCACAGCACTCTACCACAGACAAAAAAGTGAGACTCAGCTTCAAAAAAAAAAAAAAAAAAATCGTATCCAAAACATATCTTCATGGAAAGTAGCATATTTAAATCCACAGTGTTCAATGAGAGAGAACTATATTAGAGTTTACCAGAGAGATAAAACCAGTCAGATACGTACATATAGAGAGGGACTTATTTCAAGGGCTTGGCTTACACAATCGTTGGGGCTAGTGATTCCAAAGTCTTCAGGGCAGGGTTAAGGGAAGGTTAGAACCAAGGAAAAGTGATTGGGTAAGGCCCTTCCACATTACAAATGGTAATATGCTTTATTGAAAGTCTACTGATTTAAACGCTAATCACATGAAGGGAAAAAACCCTCCACAGCAACCTCTAGACTGGTATTTAACCAAACACTGAGTAACATGGTCTAACCAAGTTGACATTGGATCAATATAGATCCATCACATTATAGCCTCTTATGCTTTCTTTCCGGATGCCTTTGGAGTAGGTGCTTCCTGGGCTGGAGCCTTTTGACTCTTCTGAGCTTTTGGAGGAGGTGCTGCCTTCTGGCCTGTGGCTTTCTTGGCAGGAACCTTCTGGGCTGGAGCCTTCTTGCCTTCAGTGGTCATCTTTTTTGCTGGAACTTTAGCAGCAGCCGCTGCAACAGCAGCAGCACCCTTAGCAGGTGCTTTTTTGGGAGAAGCTTTCAGAAGAGCTGCTTTTTGAAGCTTTTTAACTTCATTCTTGATTATCCTGTTCCTCATTTTCTTTGCCTTCATAACTTTAAAACGATCAAAATCTGTCATCTTAGCTTTCCTTTCTCTGGCTTCAGTTTTCTTGGCACATCTTGTGGCTGCCCATTTTGTATTCATATCTGCCTTCTGCCAGGCTTGTCGGACATACTTCTGGCGGGCACTGTGTGGGAACTTGAGGATGAAGACGGTGAGTTGCATGCATTTGAAAGGCATGGCCTGTCTTCTTACCTGAGTGCAAGGTCCATCAACCAAAGCCCTGTTTTGATCAATAACATCTACAATCGCTACAAGCTTTCCAACGTGAGGTCCAAAGGAGACGTAGGCCACTCAGCCAACCTCCACGAAGCGCCTGAACACCATGTCGGCGGCGTCTGGCGAGAAGTTGAACCAATATTTCTTTTTTTTTTTTTAAATACATGTATTTTATTATTCTTCTTTACATTATTTCCCCCCCCCAACCCCCCAGTGGTAAGACAGAATTTAGCTGAACCAATATTTCTAAAGCTCAATGCTTGATGTTACAAAATCTTAAATGGACAAAAGATCCATATGAAAATTTCCCTGATTTGATTTCAGAGTGTACATTGTAACTAACCCTTAGACTACTGCTTACTGAGTTTTGATGAAAAATAAAGAAGAAAGTCCAAAATTTCTCTGAAAAGGACTTCTGTCAGTCTCCTGGTTGGCCCCCAACCTTTAGCGTCACCGTGCATTTGGTGAAAGAGTAGATAGATGTGTGCAGACTGAGTCTCTGTAGCTGGGATGCCAGTGATTCTAATGCAGTTGTCATACCAGCAGACACACAAACGTTAAAAGTTTGTCAGAAGTTTAGCTGGTTGTATCTTATGTCCATCTGTGGAAGATTATTCTTCTTCCCAGGCATCCATCCTGAATAGAAAATTTTTCCTTTCCTGGGAGATCTTATCACTTTTATGTCCTCAGCATTTTGTTGGATTTTAAATAAGAATTATTTAGTAGCTTATTCAGCTTGGGGTTTTGTTTGGTTGGTTGGTTTGTTAAGGTGGCAATGACAGTCTCTTGAAAAATCTGAGAAGTAGGAGTCCAGCACACACTTTTAGATATTTGTACGTGCATGTGTTGCCTTTGACTTGACTACCAGAGAATATTCATGATGGAGAATCAGGGAGCTGTATTAAAATAGAAAGGGTTCTGGAATAGAAAGTGTTTCTAGAAGTAGAGGTTAAGAGTCTCCTTTGGGATCACCAGAGTTTGTTATGAAGAGAGTCCCAGCAGCCTGTCCAGCTCACTCTCATTGCCCCTTGAGCACCTTCTCTAGCATTAAGTCCTTGGGGGAGGGAGGGAAGCCTCTACATTCATATGAATGGAAGCCAGATTGAAAGGCCTTGGAAAAATGCTAAGACAGGAAATCATCAGCCTAAACATACAGTCCTTTCTCTGAGATCGCCAATGAAGAAAAGAAGGCAGGATGATGGCTTCCTGCCAAGGGATCAGACTTTCAATCTCCACGGTGATCATCTGTGATGGATAATTAAGAAGTAGGTCTGAGCAGAAAACTGAGTGCTTAAAAAAGTGGATGTAGGTTTCCTTTTCCCACCTTCACTATCTAGTAAAGGCATTTTTTCTCTCCCCAGCTAAACTGTCAGAGTCTTCAGCATAGAGCAGTTGTGGTACAATTATGTAACCTTTTGGATTGATGTTATGCAGTAGAACTTTTCTTTTTGGTGGAGCCCTTCTGATTTCACAAGTAATATTTTACTGAATGTTCTATTAGGCTAACTTTGCAGCACAGAGTCCTCTGCTGGAAAACTGATAAGTTTATGTTTTCTATATACCACCTCAAAAAACTTAGAGCTCTGGCAGCACTGAAATGGAATCACTTGGCAGGGGAAAGAATAGTAATAACAGTAGTATTAGTGGTGGTAATACATTTTTGGAGCCCTTCCGGAGTGCCATTACTTTCACTTGTGTTAACTCTTTGATTCCCACAACAGCCCTATGAGATAGGTACTATTATGTATCCCTATTTTATAGATGAGAAAAGTTTATGAATAATAACATCACAGAGAAGAAAGATGTAGAAAGGCTAGAGTGGATTCCTCCCTGCTGACTCTCTCATCCATTTGGTCTTTGTGAATATGACCCAATTCCAGCTCCCCGAGAGGCATTCATATTGGGACACACACTATTCATTCCATGCAGTCACTCTAATTTTGTTCTTGAGAATACTTCCCAAAGCTAGAGAGGGCTCTACCACATTACCATGCCTCTCTGATCACACAGCTTCCTTATCCTGGCCAGCACTGCCTTCTATAGCACATAAAAATGAGGGTCCTGGAGGATTTGTAGCACTTACTATGTGCCAGGACTACTGTTTGTGATGGAGAATTTACAGATAAAGAAAACACAGGCTCTGGTGTTCTTAAAAATCTGTGCATTCTATAAAGTGCCATTGATGTGGATGGGTATTCTTTCTTGTAAATAGTGAGGTTCTCCCCAGAAAGCACTTCCTTCATGACCTCATCATGTTTCTCATAGAAGCAGCATTGCTATTTTGTGTAGCAAAATTTGCTAGTACCAGACTGGATTTCTATATATTTAATACCCTTAACCACCACCTACTTAATATCAATAATACCCCCACACCCTATCATTGTGACAATTAAAAGCACACCCAAATAGTCATCCACTATCTCGAGGGACACAGCATCTCTGTACATGGTAGCTCCTGTTTGGCTGAGATTGAGTGAAGGAAACTGGGTTTGGGACCAGCAGAAGCACACTGTGTGCAAGTGTCACGGTCTTCTGCCTCACCCCTACCCTACATTCTTGTGACATCATAGCATTCTCAGGAAATCTTGATGCTGAAAGTGTATCTTTATGGAGAGTGCAACTTCCTCTGGAGGAGATTTTGCTTTACACTTTGTAGATTCCCTCCAAGTTCCCTAAAAGCAATATCCATTTGATGGGACAGATATTAAAGCAGAAGAAAGATATAGCCCTTCAGTGTATATTGGCTGGAGATTGCAGGTGTGCTGCAGGAAGGACAGTTATAGAGAAGAACATTTCATCTTGCAGTGCCGCCATGTAATATAGAAAGTAAGATGAGGTTATAAATGCATAGGTTAAGAAGAGAATGTAGTGTTTTTAGAAAGAGTTCCCATATTGTTACCTGTTAGCTACATACACTGTGAAGGCAAAATACAGTGAATTAAATGTTAAACATAAATCATTCCCACAGCTAACTCTCAGCTTTATAGACCCTGTTTTAGAAATAATGTAAAACTATTAGATGATATTTACAGGGTATGTGTACAATATTATATTTTAATATTGAGCAAAGACTAATTTAAAAACACTAAATTTTAAGGCCAGGAGCTGTGGCTCATGCTTGTAATCCTAACACCCTAGGAGGCCCAAGTAGGTGAATTGACTCAGCTCACAGGTCAGAGACCAGCCAGAGTTAGAGCGAGACCCCATCTCTAACAAATAACCAAGCATTGTGGTGGGCCTCTGTAGTCCCAGCTGCTAGGGAGGCTGAGGCAAGAGGATCACTTGAGCCCGAGAGTTTGAGGTTGCTGTGAGCTGTGACATCATGGCACTCTACCACAAATGAGACTCTGTCTCCAAAAAAAAGAAACCCACTAAATTTTTGAAGGATTGAATCTCAAAATTTTGGTAAGAGTAGAAAATGTATTAATAATAAAGCAGAATTAATTAAGGTTTGAGAATAAGGTGGAATTTTGAAGGGAAATGGAAACTAATTAGATGCTATAGAAAAGAATATTTCGGTATATGTGGTATAAACTTAGGCACCAGGAATCAGGGAAAGCCCAAGTTACAGTACATCTGGTGTACTACAGACCCCAAAGGCTTGTGCCTTAGGTGTGAGATACTATGACCTGAATAACACCCACTATAATTCAAAGCAAGAAAGTTTCTCATGGCACTTACTACAGTACACAGCTGAGTATTCCTGCCCCCACCCAGTGTTGCACTATAAAAATTCCTACCTCTTTACTAAAAGCCTCTACTTGCTTGAGAAACTTCTTTTTGTGATTTGGAGACTGGGCTTATGTTACTGATGAGATTAAAAACAGATTTCATTATAAAACTTTATGATGTTCTAGCCTGTTCAATATGTGTACAGTTGGAAAAACACATCTCTTCTTATCCAGAGTCCCTTATTTCATTTTTGTCCTGCCCATTGCCCCACCCCTTATACATTCGTAGACCCATCTCATGTTCACACACCTGAGATCTTGCCCATGATCATCCCCAATAAGGGAACCTGGTATAGACTTGGATTTCTGATATAGAGCATAAAGGCATTAAATTGAATGCCTCCTGGGAATCTATGTTACTAAAATAGGTGTTAGCAAATAAAACCAATCTACCTAGCCAGTGAGATGAATTCTGATGTAAGCTTCATCATTATATAAGTCTTCTAATATCTATTCTCTAAGTCTAGATTGCTACCTTTGTCCACAAGCTTCTATAACCAGAAAACCAAGAATGGAAGCAGAATCACTATTGATCAGTTTCTTACTTTTGGTCCAGTTTTAATAATAGTTTTATTCTGGATTCAAAGCAGTTTCCATCCTAATCTATGTGGAATTCTTAAGGTTATTCAGCCAAGGCAGCTCCTGCTTTGTGTTCCTTCCTGTCCATTCCTTTTGTGTTCATTTGATCAGCCCACTCCTGCTTTGTGCCCCCATCCCCTTCTGCTCACAGCTAGCTCAGTTCCTTTAGCTGTTCAGACCATTTGGGGTGTGTTATCTTCAGTAAGTTTTTTCTCTTACTAATGAGAAGAGAGATAATAGATCCTCTGGCTCTCCCTTTCCAAACTGTGTAATCCTATTTTACTCTCACTCATCACCCTACATTGTGAATAATGTTAACAGCTTATTAATGTATTGAGGTACTTATTTATATTCAATCAGCACTCACCACATTTCTCTATACCGCTGAGAGCCCCTTGGGAAAGGATGTTTTTTCAACTTTCTGATAGCATGCACATTAAAGCATTTCAAGAGGGATCACTGAAGATCAAATGTCCTTCTCAAAAAAAATTAGCGAATAAGCTCTGAGCTTTCTGGTACTGTTCTCCAAGAGATTAGCTGATCGTGTGTAATTGAACATGTGAACTGAGGGAGCCAAACTATGGGAGGAGATGAGCAAGGGATGTGACATATCAGAGGTGAGATTATGTTGTGGAAAACCTTTCATTCATGGACTTCAGAGTGAATTTCACAGACTTACTCTTAATTAGGGTTTTGAAAATCTCTTTATTTGAGAGAGATTGAGAAACCAAAGCAGAGACCTGAAAATGACCAGGTTACAAAGGAAGTCACATCCAAGAGAGGAAGGAGCATGGATTTCTGAGCTCAGCAAACATTTCACTTTGCTCCCTCCCATGGTGCTCTGTGGGGTCCTCAGGACCCAGGCTATCAATAACCAGGTGGCTATGTACAGTTTTCTTGCCACTGTACTTCAAATGGGAAAAAAATATATGGAGTAATTAAAGGTCCAAAGAAGAACAACCAGAGTTATTAAGGAGGCCAGACGCGGTGGCTCATGCCTTTAATCCTAGCACTCTGGGAGGCCAGTGTGGGTGAATTCCTTAAGCTCAGGAGTTCGAGACCAGACTGAGCAAAAGTGAGACCCTGTCTCTATTAAAAATAGAAAAATTAGCTGGGCATTGTGGTGGGTGCCTGTAGTCCCAGCTACTTGGAAGGCAAGAGGGTCACTTGAACCCAGCAGTTTGTGGTTGCTATGAGCTATGACGCCATGGCACTCTACCCAGGGTGCAGAGTGAGTCTCTGTCTCAGAAAAACAAAAACAAAGTGCTAAGGAGATAGAAGCTAGCTAAGACTGTTCTCAAAATACATAGGGACCTTTAAAAAAAACTATATTAAAATACCTGTAATAAAACTTAACCAGTTTAACTATTTTTAAGTATACAATTCAGTGGCATTCAGCACATTCACACTGTTGTACACCTATCACCATCATCCATCTCCAGAACTTTGTCGTCATCCCAAGCTGATGCTCTGTACTCATTCAACAATGACTTTCCCCTATTCCTAGCCCTTGTCAACTACCACTCTACTTTCTGTCTCTAAAATTTGCCTTTTGTAAGTATCTCATATAAATAGACCCATATATTTTTCCTTTTGTGACTCACTTGTTTCACTTAGCATAATGTCTTCAAGGTTCTGTACATATGCTGAGGAATATGTCAGAATTTGTTTTCCTTTTAAGGCTGAGTATTATTTCATTGTAGATGACACATTTTGTTTATCCATTCATCTATTGATGGACATTCAGCCTATCGTGAATAATGCTACTGTGAACATTAGCATTGGTGTACACAGTTAACTGTTTAGATTTCAGTTATTTTGGTATATATTTATAAGTGGAATTACTAGGTCATTTGGTAATTCTGTGTTTAACTTTTTTGAGGAACCATCAGTGTTTTCCATGGCAGCTGTACCACTTCACAGTCTCACCAGCCACAAGGCTTCCAGTTTTTCAACATCTTGCCACAGCACTTGTTATTTTCTAGGTTTTTGGTTTTATTTAATTTCGGCCATCCTAATGGCTGTGAAGTGTATAAATGGTGACTTTTCTACCTTGACTGCAAGGGGGAATGTAGGAACTTGTAGTTATGGAGACTTCTACTAGTACGTACACAGACATGGTCACCAGAATCTAGAATTTAAGAGGATAGGTAAAGACCCTCAATGAATCCCCAACAATAAATAAATAAATAAATAAAGTTTAAAAAAAAAAAGTTAGGTAAAGAAAATTAAGTATTTAACAAACAGCCTTAGCCAAGGCCAGAAAGGCCCTTCACTAGCCTGATTGTCAGCCTGCATGGGTACCATATTGAGGTAAGTTTAGAATAGTGAAAAAAGTATTTTCTCACACCAATTGTGTTACCCAATGATGAGGACATAAGCTTAAATAAAAAATAGCTTCTAAAAATAATTTAGAAACTTCACTAATGGATAGTTAAGAAAAACCAAGAACTCTATGTATTTACCCCTTTGCTTTTGAAGTGGTGTTAGAAAAGATGATTGTGCCTCTTTTCTCACCTTCAATTAGCCTATCAGCCTGTATTTGAAGCTCTGCAGACTCTTCTTGGAGGTCCTCGTGTCAATCACAGGGGAATGAAATAGCTATTTCAGTTACTTAACTTTCAGCAAATATTTATTGTACATTGACCATGTGCCAGGCCTTACGAGAAGCACTAGGAAAAGAATGGAGTACAAAGCAATGTCCTTGTCCTCATGGAGCTATAGTTTCGTGGGGAAGTCAGCTAATTTATTACAGAAATAGATTTGTGATTTCAAATTGTGGTTCCATAAAGGAAAAACACCTGAGACATTTCTCTCCTTTCCTTTAAATTGTTCCTATAACAACTCAAAGAAATCCTGCTTTCTTTTCTCTTCAGGAGCCTCCAAACAGGTGGCTTTGCCTGGGAGGGAGAGGTAGAGAACAATGCATACAGCAAGGCTACGGGGGTTGTCCCCCAGCACAAGTATCACCCCACAGCAGGCAGTTACCAACTCCATTTTGCGCTGCAGCAACTTGAACAACAGAAACTTCAGTCCCGCCAGCTTCTGGATCAGAGTCGGGCTCGGCACCAGGTAATTCAAGATAAGGCTTTTCCATGTGCTGTTATCTTCCTGCTACTGGTGAAAAACAAATAAATAAGGTGAATGAATGAGAAATATAGGATTTGTTTTCCCAAAGTTCACCAGCATCACTCTGGCTTAGATGGTTCACAGGGAGTTTGCTATTAGGGAAGAACTATTCTGGGGCCGTAACATTGGTTTTTCTGGAAGGTGATGCTAAGCCAGTGTTTGACATGCATGCTTCCTTCATTTGAATGTTTCTCTACAGAATCTCTGTTGTGCTATTTACCATTTGTGTTGTGTAATCTTAGTTTAGAAACCTCCCATAGGGTCTTATTCCCAGATCACTAAAAACTAGAATTTTAAGCATTTTTTGCTTCTAAATGTTCTACTTTCTTACCTTGATAGATTTGGTATACGTAAGTAGATATTAATCCTTCATGATCTGTCAAGTTTTTTTGTTTTTTGAGTTTTTTTTGAGACAGAGTCTCACTTTGTTGCCTTTGGTAGAGTACCGTGGCGTCACAGCTCACAGCAACCTCAAACTCCTTGGCTTAAGCGATTCTCTTTCCTCAGCCTCCCACGTAGCTGGGACTACAGGTGTTTGCCACAACGCCTGGCTATTTTTATAGATGAGGGTCTCACTCTAGCTCAGTCTGATCTGGAACTCTTAAGCTCAGGCAGTCCACCCCCTTTGGCCTCCCAGAATGCTAGGATTACAGGTATGAGCCGCTGTGCCCGGCCTATCAAGATTTTCAAGGAATAAAGAAATTGTAATTTTTTCTTATAGGAAGTGGTCCTAAGTCAGGTTGCTAACTGTCTTCTATAAATGATAGCTGTTAATTCAACACATGTTTATTGCATGTCCACTTGTGCTAGGTACTATTTTATACTTAACTCCTGAATATATGTGTGAGGGAGCTAAATAAGTATATCACCCTATCAGTGTGATGTCAAGTACAGGGAAGGGATGACCTCAGAAAAACATCATGCTGCAGAGCGTTAAATTTTTCTTGGCATGTTCTGTAGTAGGGTTGTTCGGCTGAATTGTACTGATTCTGTGAGCTTCTCTGATATTTAGTTATATGAAGAAATACTCAATATCAGTTTGACCTCCTGTCACTTCTTTCCTGTAGAAAAATAGTACATGGCTTGGTGCCTGTGGCTCAGCGGGCTAAGGCGCCAGCCACGTACACCTGAGCTGGTGGGTTCGAATCCAACCTGGGCCCGCCAATCAACAATGACAGCTGCAACCGAAAAATGGCCTGGCACTGTGGTGGGCGCCTGTAGTTCCAGCTACTTGGGAGGCAGAGGCAGGAGATTCGCTTGAGCCCAGGAATTGGAGGTTACTGTGAGCTGTGATGCCATGGCACTTTGTCCAGGGTGACAGCTTGAGGCTCTGTCTCAAAAAAAAAAAAGAAAAATAGTACATAATGTGCATCAGTTTGTGCAAGATTCATATTCACTCAGAGATTAAAGAAGTATCTCCCAAAGGTTTTTTTCCTACTAAATAAAACCATTTTATTATATATCTTTTCAACTACCATCCATAGTAAATAAAATACAATCTTTTTATTTCAACATAGTTCATCACTTGATCATCCTTATCTGTGGTAGTGTACTCTATACATTATATTAACTTGTCATAATTGAGAAATTATAAGTGTAGGTATGTGTGAAGTAGTTCTTTAGCCCATTTTTACTGAGAAAAAAATCCAGACTTCTTAATCTAGGACTATAGACTATATGTAGCAACTCATTTTGATCATCACACTGCCCTTTGTCATGTGGAAATTGACTCATTTAGAAAATATTGAAATAGTAGAAGTGTTTAAAATGCCAGTTTGCATTTTCACAATTGCAGATGCAAATATGTATCTTGGTTTTGGGGAGTTTTTTTATCTGTATAAATTTCTTAAAGCTTTTTAAACTTCTGAACACCCTGTCATTCAGAATATTTCAGAATGCCAGCTTAATCAGATGTTGGATAGAGGAAACATCACTGTATTTCCATTACTTATTTCCCTTATGTTGGTATTCTCTGTGGCTCTAATAGACAATAAGTTTTAAACATGCTAAATTTAATATCTTAAAATGGTGGATGATTTTTAAAAATGGAGGTTTCTGAAGGGTATTAAAGTTTTAGGGAAGGAGAGACAGTTTTACTGATTTTCTTTCTTTTTTTTTTGAAACAGAGCCTCAAGCTATCACCCTGGATAGAGTGCTGTGGCATCACAGCTCACAGCAACCTCCAATTCCTGGGCTCAATCGAGTCTCTTGCCTCTGCCTCCCAAGTAGCTGGGACTACAGGTGCCCGCCACAACGCCCGGCCATTTTTTTTTGTTTGTTTGTTTGCAGCCATCATTGTTGTTTGGCAGGCCCGGGCTGGATTCGAACCCGCCAGCTGAGGTGTACGTGGCTGACGCCTTAGCCCGTTGAGCCACAGGCACCGAGCCTACTGATTTTCATTTTAAGTCCTTCTCATACTTTTGATTAGCTTCCAGCAACTCACATTCCTTTGAAAATTCAGAGTACTGTACTGCTATTCTTATGTGGATTTTTTTTTTCACTGAGGATTATACTGGTTTACTTTCACTGAATTATGAAGTATATGGAAAATATGTTTTTTAGAATCTGTCAGAATGTCTGTTTTAGGGAAAAGCCAGAACTCCCAAGAAGGGAGTTATCTCATGTCTCCTGGAGAGGGAACAGAAAATCATTCATCATAATTTTTTATATTTATATATAAAACGTTTTATTTCTTCCCTCTGTTCTTCTAAGCCACAACTGATTTGGGTAAAAATAAATAAGGGTTAAGTTCTGGGACTGTTGGGGAGAACTAAAAAAGCTAAATTCTGTTAGCTTGAAGAATTTATAACTAATAAAATAGCAAATAAGATATTAAATATTCTAAGAGCCAGAAAACATAGGAACTTAGAACACTTTCAGAGGGCATTTAGAACCTACAGCAAAAGTGAAGTCCTACTAGATTTTAAGTCTTTGTTTTTAGATTAGCTGTGCTAGATACCATTAAAATTATCACCAAATTATTGATTAAAGCATGGTTTGCAGTCTCAGTATGTTTTGTGCTTCTGTCCTTGGGTTAACCCTTTAGATAAAGTTGGTACTTCTCTAGTGAACTCTTTGCTCTATGGATTCATTTTTCTAAAGTGTAGGTAGCCATTGGTATAACTAACAATTTCGTTAACTGCCTGTTTAAGAGCAGTGAGTAGACTCGTGATCTGATTTACCTAGTATACATCTACAAGGGAGGCCTGTTCATGGCATAGGATGCTAAAGGAGGCCTTACATTTGTATTATATTATATTAGTTCTGTTCATGAATAGTACCTTTCACGTAGTGACCTCCTAATATGTTTGGAGAAAGGTCATGCTGCCTTTTTCAATACATGCAGAGGAAGTTCTCCATCCTTTTGTTTCTCCAGTCAGAGCACTTAAACATCCAGCTTATTGAAGGTGATAATTTCTGATTAAATTATGATTCAAGGTGTGAATTTAGAAATGGCTGTCACTTATCATTCATGCAGAGTGAGTTTTATTCTTTATCTCTAGCATTGCACTCATAAATCAAGAAATTGTCTTGCACTGAATCCACTCCAGACTGTTCTATAACATGAGAGTGGCAGAGAAAAGTCACCCAGAGTCATTGGCAGAGGTTTCCATAGAAAATTGGTGTGATCCTATCCATTTGCGAGCACAATAAGCAAAATAAGACAAAATTGAAACTATGTGCTTTTTACACTGATGTGTAAAACCAGGAGTGTGAAAAACATCTTAAGTCAGAGCAGAGGTTGACAGACTTTTTCTATAAATAGCCAAATACTGAATATTTTAGGCTTTTCATGCCACAGGGTCTCAATTTTGCCGTGATAGTATAGAAATAGCTATAGACAATGTGTAAATGAAAGAGTATGGCTGTCTTCCAATAAAACTTTACTTAACAGGTGGCATGCTGTATTTGGCCTGCAGGTCCTAATTTGCAGGTCCCTAGTCTAGAGCAGTAGAACCATGTGAGGGGTTCCCCATCTCGGATTCATTAGGTTTAGAGTGGGGCTCAATTATTTCCATTTCAAAGAAGTTCCCACATGATGTTAATGCTACTTTCTGGTGACCACGTTTTGAGTAGCAGTGATCTAGAGGGAAAGATTAAAAATTTCTCTTCTTGTTTATTTGTTTTCTGTTCTTTGGAAGGGAGACAGGATATGTTAAAAGATAGTGTTGCCCTTACAAAATCTCAGGCAATAATTTTGTATAGGAACTTTGTGGCCATCTTTTTCACCTCATCTACCATAGTCTCCTCATGAATAAGTTATCCAAATACCTCATTTCATTCGTAGCAGTGTACTTTCTGCTCAGCAGTCACTGTTCCCGGGATGCAAGTCTTTGGAGGGCAAGAGATAAATAATGGGACACATCCTTCCTTCTTTGTTTTAATAATAGTGGCCACGACTTAAAACATTTGCTGCTTGTGTTCTAGCATTATTCCAGGTACTCTGTGTACGTTAACTCATTTAAAATGTGTTTCAGGATGGTTGGGGTAATTACAGAATCTTGATAGTTAGGGATAGTAAAGTGAGTCAGATTGATATGCCCAGATGTGTGTCTTCTCTCTCGTTTCCCTCCATTCTTCTTATTTCCTTGTTATCCTGGCTTCCTGCCCTTGAAGGAGAAGGCATAAAACTTTTCTTTCAGCTGAGTCGGGGGACTTTCTCAGGCAACAGTGACTACTGGTGACATCAGCATGAGTAGCTCTCCATGCTGGGGTCTGTGAGCAGTGCTACCCCAGCAGTGAGACCTGACTGACCTGATTCTAATTGCCGACATAGAGCTGATGTTATTCTTGGCACAGGGCAGAGCGATTACTCAGTAGTTTCTGTTAAAGTGATCCTTTGTTAAACTTCTGCTCCCACCCCACTCCCCATCCCTTCCCTCCCACTCTCTACTCTGCCTCATCCAGACTGAAAAAGAGCCCAAAAAGCAGAAAAATTAAGGACATTTTGAGGCTGAGGGAGAACTGCTTAAGTTTCTTTTAAGAATAATAGGAGGAAAAGAGAGGAGAGAATTTAAATCCATCTTAATTCTTCACTGGTTCTGTTCTCTTTCCAAAGCCCTTCCATTTTTAGTAGTCTTGATTTTCAACATTAGTAAGGTAACTCAAGGTAAGGCAAAACTGATCTAAATTCCTTTCGTCCTTGCACCCCATATTCTTTACTCCTTCGTTCCCACCATGCCCAAGTTTAGCAGACTACCCTAGATTGAGTAAGGCCAGCAGAGTCTAATATTAGTTTCTATAACCAGCATTGCAGCCAGCAGCTCAGTGTTCACATCAAGGTGTCTTCCAGTGTGCTGGTAATACCTCGAGTGCTATGTGTAATGAGCGCTTTGCTCTGGGTGTATGTACGTGCACAACCCACAGGTGTTGGAAGGATGCCCCTATAAACCCAACCAAGTCTTATTATTTTGCTCCTAAAAGTTCACTGCATATGTATAGAAAAATGTTGCTCCCCTGCAGGAACGAATACTCTTTCTCCAAGCCTTCCACTGCTGTGTGTTTGTGGGGGCGAGGAAAGAAAGAGAAGTTCATCAGGCACTCATTCTTTTTCCAAGCAGCTAGCAATATGTTAGCTCCTCAGCGTGGTACAAAGAGCAGGGGTCCAGCTGCTTCGGAGGTATCTTTCTGTGTCTTTGTAACTTTGTCAGAGACAAAGGTTAGCCTGGGGAGACTGGTCGGGGGAGGGATCTGTGTGTGCCTTAATTCTGGAGGTATTGACTTGAATGTCCTCACCTGTTACTTTGGTTTTTGTTTGTTTGGTTGGTTCCTTTGTTCTATTTTGTTTCTCCTCCTGACTTTATCAGGAATTCATACAATACTATGCTACTAGCTTTTAGTTGTGACTGAGTTTTCTAGGACCATTTGATTTAGTAGATTTTGCCAGACCAAACTCTTTTCTTCTTACCTAATAAAAATACGTGAATTAATACATGTAATACTACATTCAGTTGTTTTAGAAATAACCACTCTGTTAGATAATCTTTGGAACCCATTAATCCTCAGTTTAAGTGTTGGCCTTGTCTGGTCCACAAGCTGAGACAGGTTATTGAAACTTCTTTGATACTTCTCTTTATCTCTAATATTGAGATGATAATATGTACCTATGAGTTATCATAAGGATCATAATCCTTGGGATGTTGTGTTAGCAGAAGTCAAGCACTGAACCAGGCATTTTATTTGTATTACCACTCTTGCAGCATAGGTATAAACCAAAAAAGAAAAATAATAATATAGAAATTATCTCTCTAGTTATTACTTTGTCCTTTCAGCCCTGTTATTGTTATTGGTAAAACTATTTTAATTTTATTTCTATGATAGGTGTTTTTGAGAAGACTACCAGGAAACATGACAGGTGTCTACAAATGTAATTACCTCAGATGACATCTTTGATTAATTCATATTCTGCTTGCCTTTTCAATACCACAGAAATCTGATTCTTAGTGTATTATTACAGTATAGATTTTACTTCATTATGTTAATTCATTACTGATAGTAACATAAGTCCCCTGGATATCATGAAGTTGTTTTCTGAGCTGCTGCTAGAAGAATGTCCTTCTGGAATCTTAGAGGAAAATGAATATATAGTGAGTGCTTCCTGTGTGCCCGATGTGGTAGTATTATTTCCATTTCACTTATGAGGAAACTCAGGCTCAAAGAGTTTAAGTAACTTACTCAAGTTCACACAGCTGTCTAATTGTAGAGATAATATTCACACCAGGTCAGAAGGCTTCCAAAGCCCTTTGCCAGCCTACCACCTTCCCCCATGATAGAAGTGACTCTTTACTTTCTTTTCATTTTACATGTTTATTATCGTTAGATAAGGCATTCTGGCTTTACTGTTGCTATACCCCTACACACTCGCTCATTTGTGTGTGTGTGTGTGAGAGAGAAAGAGAAAGGGTCAATGTAATGAATCGAAATTCAGAGCTCAGCTTAGTTGTGGGTATTAGAGGCAATTGTCAGTGTACCAGCTGCTTGGGATTTACCTTGTTTGTTGTATATCATTAAAATGTGATTTCACTATAGCTGCCTGATAATCAGTTTCATTCTCTTTCCTTATTCTGTGACCTATAGTTTATTTCTATTTATCTATAGCCATGAGAGACTCTCACAGCAGTAACTTTGTGTGAGCTGATGAAAGACTTCATCTTTAAACATAAAGAACCCATCTATCTGAGAAACCCATGAGGAAAAATGCTTCATGAATATGACAGTTAGGTCTGGCAAGATATGCATAGTAGACCAATCATATTGTGATTCAGGGCCAGATAAAATAAATTGTACATTTGAAGACAGAGACAAGTTAGATATTTATAAACTCAGAATTTAACATTATAAGGGCAATTTAGAGATTGCCTTTGACTAATTATTTCACTTTTGTAATCAGGACACATAAGATACAGATACATTATTAGGAGGCTGGGGGCCCTGGTATACAAGAACTTTTCTGAAATTATTAGCAAATAAAAGATAAAAGAGATGATTAAAAATGAAACTATGAATTATCTTTTTTTAACCAACTGAACTTACAGCTTAGGTCATTGCTTATCTTTTGAGGTTATCTATATACCTCTTTATTTATATATACATACACTCTTTAACTTTTAGAATAAGTAACAAAGATTTGCTTACAATATTTTTTTAACCTTTCCTTCTCTAGAAAGAGAATGAATGATCTTGTACCAAAGCAAATTTGTCCTTTATATGGATCTGATGAAAACTGGACGTATTACTAAGTGCTTTAGATTTGCTTTGGAAAGAAAATTTGATTTAAATATATTTGTTTTAGGTACATTTCCTTTAAAAGGGTGTCAGCATAAAATAAATAATGAAGGTAGCAGAGTATAAAGGGGCTGTTAAATCAAACTCCATGGGTGTAAATCCCATCTTAGTACTTAGTACCGATGTAGTCATGGACAAATTACTGAATGTTTTTTGGGCTTTGGTTTCTTCTTTTGTAAATGGAGATGATAAAGGGCCCATCCATGGTAAAAGCTGAATAAAAATTAGATGCTCTCATTATTATGCATCACCTTTTTTTTTTTTTTTTTTTTTTGAGGCAGAGTCTCACTCTATTGTCCCAAGTTAGACTACCATGGTATCATCTTCACTCACTACAACCTCAAATTCTTATGTTCAAGTGATCCTCCTGCCTTAGCCTCCTGAGTAGCTGGACTAGAGGCACCTGCCACCACACTCAGCTAATTTTCCTATTTTTAATAGAGACAAGGTCTTGCTCTTCCTCAGGCTGGTCTGGCCCTCCTGAGCTCAAGTGATCCTCTGGCCTCAGCCTCCCAGAGTGCTAGGAGTGCAGGTATGATCCACCATGCCCAGACTACCCTCTTTTTCACCATGGTAAAAAACATATGACATGAATTTAACCCTCAACAATTTTTAAATACACAAAACAGTATTATTTACTATATGTATATTCTTTTATGACAGATTTCTACAACTTCTGAGAGTGAATGACTAAAACTCTACACTCACTGAACAATTTTTTGTTTTCTTCAACCCCTTGCCTCTGACAACTGCCATTCTACTTCCTGTTTCTGTTAGTTTCATTTCTTTACATACCTCCTATTAAGCGGATCAATACAGGATTTGCCCTTTTGTGACTGGATTATTTTACTTAGGATAATGTCCTCAAGATTCAAGATTCATCCCTTTTGTAGCATATGACAGGATTTCCTTCTTCTTTTTTTTTTTTTTTTTTTTTTTGCAGTTTTTGGCTGGGGCTGAGTTTGAACCCGCCAGCTCCAGCACATGGCACTGGCACCCCACTCCTTTGAGCCACAGGCACCGCCGAGTTCCTTCTTTTTTTCATAGTACTGTGTTTAAAAAGATTTCCTTCTTTTTCTTTTATATTTGAGAAGGTCTCACTCTGTTGCCCCAGGCTAGAGTTCCATTACCTTACCCTAGCTTAAAGCAACCTCAAACTCGTGGGCTCAGAGTGATCCTCCTGCCTTAGCCTTCTGAGTAGCTGACACTACAGCCCCCCACCATAACACCTGGCTAAGTTTTTTTGTTTTTAGTAGAGATGGAGTCTCGTTCTTGCTCAGGCTGGTCTCAAACTCCTCAGCTTAAACAATCCTCTTGCCTTTGCCAACCAGAGTGGTAAGATTATAGGCGTGAGCTACTGTACCTGGCCAGATGTCCTTTTTAAAGGCTGAATAACATACTGTTAGATTATCTCTACATTTTCGCTGCTGCCCATAAATCAACGTTAACATACAAATATCTCTTCTATTGTGTATTTCTTTTAACTTAAATATACATAGCATTTTAGTTAAATTCTCTGTGCTAGAAGCAGAAATTGGTTAAAATGATGTTAAAGAGGGTATTTTAGAAGAAGCTCAAGGCTCATAAAGTATTAATTAGCTACATTTTTAAAACTAATACTTATTTGGACAAATAAAAATGGTGTTCAATAGCCAGGCGTTGTGGCAGGTGCCTGTAGTCCCAGCTACTTGGGAGGCTGAGGCAAGAGAATCACTCAAGCCTAAGAGTTAAAGGTTGCTGTGAACTGTGATGCCATGGCTGTCTACCAACAGCAACATAATGGGACTCTTTCTCAAAAAAAAAAAAAAAAAAAATGGTATTCAAATTATTTGTTAACATTTGCTAAAGAGAGATATGAGAAGAATACAAAGAAGGATTAATACCAGGATAAAAATGATTATTCTTTAGAATATCTGTGTAGATTATTAGCATTTTGTCCAAAGTCATAAACGTCTTATAAAAATGAAAAGTGACCAGGCATGGTGGCTCATGCCTATAATCCTAGTACTCTGAGAGGCCAATATGGGAGGAACCCTTGAGCTCAGCAGTTCCAGAGCTACCTAAGCAAAGTGAGACCCCATCTCTACTAAAAAATAGAGAAATTAGCTACGGGCTATGGTGGGTGCCTATAGTCCCAGCTACTTGCGAGGCTGAGGCAGGAGGATGGCTTGAGCCCAGGAGTTTGAGGTTGCTGTGAGTTTTGATGACACCACAGCACTCTAGTCCAGATCACAGAATGAGACTGTTGTCTCAAAAAAATAAAGAAAAATGAAATTAGCATCAAATTGTGAACCTGTTTATCATGGAACATAAGCTTGTTTCTTGATAATAATCAAAGGAAAGATAAGGAAATTAATCCTATCAAACTTATAGATGGAAATGTAAACTAGTATAGCCTTTAGTGAGAGCAGTTGGATATATATGTTAAAAAGTTTAGAATTGGGGGGGTGAAGGTGAAGCAAGATGGCTGACTGGAAGCAACTTCCGAAAAAGGTTCCTATCCAAAAGGGAAGATAACCTCCAGAAACTGCACAATTAAGCTGAATACTGGGAGCCCAGCCAAGAGAGAGAAGTGATTTCTGCAGGTCACCTCGCTGAGACAGGCTGCGACCCCAAGAAAGCAAGCTTCAGGTACAAAATTCATCTGAAAGGAAGAGTGTCCATCCCCTCCCCCTAGAAAGCTCTGAGTTTCTTGCTTTTCTGTTTCCTTTCTTTTTTTTCTCCTCTTTTGCTCCTGCGGGTTTTCTACATACAAGTGGTAAACTGTGGACCTCTTGTCTCACCCCACGGAAGAGTGCTGTGGGAAGTCGGGTGTGCTTCCCCTGAGCATCCCGGTGTGACTCTGAAAACTCTATTGCTAGGCAGAAAAACTGAACTAAAGTTTTCCCCACCATTCTGAACTTACTGTACACCCTTCACCCCTTACCTGACGAACCAGAAGCCTAACCCCTGCTGAGACTAAAGGAGGAGGTCCCTGAGCAGCGCCCCCACCAGGAAAAGACTGGGGGGGGAGGGGTGCCGCAGTGAGCCTCCTTCCCTCCAACAAGGGAAGGTGCACGCCAGTGCCTGGCCCTGCACCCCGTGCTTGCCGGGCTTCCACAGGCCCACTGTCTGCTAGAGAGTCCGATGGTAACCGCCAGGCCTCCACAAGTTTGCTCCCCGCCAGGAACTCCCCTGGCGACCATGCGGGGCTCCACCTGACACCCGCAGGACCCCCGCAGATCCACCCCTGGCCAGTAAATCCCCTGGCGGATTTCTGGAATTCCGCCAGAGTCTGCGGGGGCCCTGCGGGTGCCAGGCAGAGGCCTAGGCAATCGCCAGGGGAGTTCCAGACTCTGCCGGAATTCTGTCCCCTGGCCAGGAATTCCCCCAGCAGCTGCCTGGACCTGCGCCCCGCGCTTATTGGGTTTCTGCAGGCCCGCCATCTGCTAAAAACTCTGCTGGCAACCACGCAGGCCTCTGCCTGGTACCCACAGGGCCCCTGCACGTCCACGCCTGAGCCTGCAGGGCTTCTGCAGTTCCGCCGTCTGCTACAGACTCTGCCAGCTACTGCCAGGCCTCAGCAGGTCTGCCCCCGGCCAGGAACTCCCCTGGTGATTGCATGGGCCTCTGGCTGGCACCCGTAGGGACCCGCAGGCCTGCCCCTGGCCAGGGACAGTCCTGGTGACTGCACAGGCCTCCACCTGGCACCCAGCCTTCTGCCAGGGAATCCGCCCACCACCACCAGGCCTCTCCAGGCCTGTCCCCAGCCAGGAACTCCCCCAGCAACTGCCTGGCCCTGCATCCCACACTTGCTGGGCTTCGGTAGGTCTGCTTTCTGCCAGGGACTCCGCACATGATCTCCAGGCCCCCGGCGAGGGTCGCTCCCGGCGACTGCGCAGGCCTCCACCTGGCACCCACAGGGCCTCAGCAGGCCAGCCTTCTTCCAGGGACCCCACTGACTGCCAGGCCCCTCTATAGGCCCACGGCCGACCAAAAACTTCCCGGACAACCGCATGGCCCTGCGCCCACCACTTGAAGGGCCAGACGCAACAGTGAAAAACAAATCATGGGGCAAAATCAACGGAAAAACTCTAGCAATATGAATAATCAGAGTAGACCAACCCCTCCAAGTAACAACAAGGCAGACACAGCAAAAGATCTCCTGTATAGGCAAATGGCTGAGATGTCTGAAATCGAATTCAGAATCTGGATTGCAAATAAGATCAGCGGAATGGAGGAAAAGATGGAATTAGAATTTCAAGTAGTAATTCAAAAGATGACCCAAAACATGTCTCAAGAATTCAACGAATTCAAAGACAAAATGACCAAAGATTTTGACACATTGAGACGAGAAGTTGCAGCTCTTAAAGAATTGAGAAATTCAGTAGAATCCCTCAGTAACAGAATGGAGCAAGCAGAAGAAAGGATTTCTGACATGGAAGACAAAGCTTTTGAACGCTCTCAAACCTCCAAAGAGCAAGAGAAATGGAAGGCAAAAACAGATCACTCTCTCAGAGAG